>JAHHZJ010003414.1:0-61556 GCA_021437245.1 Aegilops speltoides
TGATGACTCGGCGAGGCTGTGGTGGCCACCGACAAGCGGGACGGAGTTACGGCAGCGATCTTGCAAGATCCATCGCACCAAGGGCCATGACCTCCAAGCACGCAAGAAGGTTGAGCGGATGCGCGAGCTACGAAGATGAATATGGCGTCGCGACAAGGAGGAGAAGCCGAAGGGGTGGCGGAGGATCCGGCAAGCGTCACGCCGGGGAGGGCACGCGGCAAGGCCAGCGGCGGCAGAGCGAGCCTCCGGCGCGACGAGGATGAGGATGAGGGCGAAGATGATGACATGGAGGAAGATGAGGCCCGGCGAGCGGGGAGTTTGGAAGGCAGCGGAGGTTTTGTGCGTTGGTGGCGGTGCTTCTCTGCACACCTCGCACCGCCAACTCAAGCGATGGAGTGCGGGAGGTAAATGCTCGGCGAGAACCATCGGTCGAATCGCGAAGCCCTGAAGTGGTCTAGCCGCCCATCGTCTTTGATGTTGAGGATCACCCTGATCGCATCCTTTGCGGTTGGTGTTTGCCGATGTTGGTTTACGCCAACCATCCGCAACCTCAAGGTCACGAAGATGTTGGTTGTGGCGGGGCGGCCTAAAATCTGATCTCCTCGCGGTACTCAAAAGCTCCATATCCCGACGGTGAGCTCGAAGACCTTTGGTACCTTTCAAGGAATCAACCGGGAAGGAGCAAGCGAAGGGAAGGTCCTGCTTGCCCGGTGGCGTTTGGCAGCGAGCTGAATTCAGGATAGAGAGTCACATTTGGCGTTGCTGATTTCCCATTGCCCTACAATGGGATACTCGATCGTCCGGCGCTTGCCAAGTTCATGGCAGCCTCTCACTATGCCTACAATGTGCTCAAGATGCTGGTCCGATAAGTGTTATTTCTGTCCATGGCGACAAGAAAGATGCACTCATCTGTCCGACAAGATCTACCGGAAGCGGCAGCCGCGGTGAGCATAAACCACTTGCGCTGAAGCTCGGGGGGAAGAAGAAGACCAAGTCCGGCAAGTAGCTCGATGCCCTCCGAGCAAGCGCACCTCTTGGTGCTCTTGCGCTACCGTCGAGGGCCTTTCCATCGAGCTCCACCGGCAAGTACAAGAAGGCAAAGACAGCTTCACGAGACCAAGAAAGTGGCACGCCAGGAGGGCGGCACTGGTGGTACCTTCACCATCGATTGCCGCTTGATCCTAAATAGGAAGCGGCGCTCGTTGCATTCCTGCGAATGTCGATGTGTTTGCATGGCAACCATCGACATCCTCGGTGTTCGGAAGAAGTAATTGAGCACCACCTTGCCATCTGCCCTCACCAGCGGCCCGTCAGCGGAGAGGTCAGGAAGCAAGCGGTGGAGCGTCAAAAGTTCATTGCTGAAGAGATCAAGTTGGAAGCAGCTGGCACTGGTCGAGAGTACTCCATCCAACGTGGTTAGCCAATCCGATGAGTCGTGCACAAAGCAAATGGGAAGTGGAGGCTTTGTATTGACTTCTGGATGTTAATAACGCTTTTCCCAAGATCCATTTCCTTGCGGCGCATTGACCAGATTATGCGACTCCACGGCGGGATGTGATGCGCTTTCATTCCTTGATGCATACTCGGGATATCACCCGGATCCTCATGGCGAGAAGAGGATGAAGAAAACGCATTCATTACTGCATGTAGCACGTACTACTTTGTACAAATGCCTTCGGACTAAAGAATGCTGGTTCAACATTTGCAAGTAGTCAGCCATGCTTTTGAGCCACAGTACTGCAATGTAAAGCTTACATGGATGACATAGTGGTCAAAACAAGGGCAAAGACTACGATCAAAGATTTGGGCCAGAGACTTTTGCAAATCTGCGTAAGGTCAATCTCAAGTTGAATCGAGAAGTGTGTGTTTGGGTTCCTTCGGCAAGCTTCTCGGGTTCTTATATCGAGAGGATTGAAGCCAACCCGACAAGATCAAAGCCATCGAGCAGATTAAGCCCGAAGCGCGTCAAGGATGTCGCGGAGCTTGCCGGCTGTGTTCTTTGCTCTCGATGGGTTCATTTCAAGTCTGCTTGGAGCGCCCTACCATTTTAAAATTTTGAAAAAGCAGGTCCAATGAAATGGACTCCGAGCGGAGGCTGTTGCTGAGACTTGAAGAATACCTATCCTCCACTCCAACACTTGTCGCACCTAAGCCACAAGAGAAGTTCTTTGCTATATCTGGCGGCAACCAATCAAATGGTTAGTGCTGCGTTAATAGCAGTGGGAGGCGGATGATGAGCCAACAACGCGGCAAGCAAATCCGATGACAAGCGGGGCTTCCCGACAAGTTCTGGTTCCGCAAGGATGGATCTGTCGATTGCGGAAGAAAGCAGAAGAAGATGGTGCGATGCCAGTTTACTTTATCAGTTCTCTTCTGCAGGGGGCTATATCAAGATACTTTGGTGTGCAGAAGTTGCTTTTCGGCCTTCTCATGGCCTCGAGGAAGCTGCGCCATTACTTTCAAGCACACGAGATCACAGTTGTCACTCACTTTCCGTTTAAGAGGATATTGCAAAATCCAGAAGCAACAGGTAGAATTGTTGAGTGGGCACTGGAATTGTCAAGCTTCGGCCTTAAGTTTGAGAGTACCTCAACCATCGAGCCGAGCATTGGCGAGATTCATAGCGAATGGGCGCAAACACACGATGAAGAAACTCAGGAGAAGAGCATCCCGCCAAGAAGCGAGCAAAGAATGGATCATGTACTTTGATGGTGCCTTCTCGCTGCAAAGCGCGCCGGTCTTGGGTCGCTACTTGTCGCACCACGGAGAGCACCTCAAATCGTGGTCAAATGCACTTTACCAAGGAGCAGAAACAAACAATCTGCTGCTGGAGTATGAAGGCTTGCTTGCGGACTTAGGATCATGGCGAACTTGGGATCAAGAAGCTTATTGTCGGGGTGACTCACGGCTTGTCGTCCGTCAAGTTAACAAAGACTATCGAGTCCGTTGATGGAAGCCTACATTGATGAAGTGAGGAGGCTGGAAGAGCATTTGGCTGAACTGCGAGATGGAACATGTTCGAGAGCTCGAGAATGACATTGCGAGATGGCTTTGTCAAAATGTCTGCACTCAAGTTACTGTGGAACCAGGAATTTTTGTACTCAAGTTGACTCAACCATCTGTCACACCATCAATTTGGACAGAGCAAGAAGAGGAAGTTGGTTCCTGGCGACTACTTCCCGGCGAGCTCCGACACGCCGCCAAGAAGGTCCCAGGGATCAACACGAAGAAAGTCTTGAGGGCGATCTGCTCCAACAAACCCTAAGGTTTGTTTCGTTGAAGCGAGCGCTCCGGACAAGTGGTGTCGACCGCTTGCCGGGAACATCATGCTCCGATAGGATCCCAGATTCTCGCCGTGAAGCGGATGTTCCCTTGGCAGCATTTCGCCTTTAGTCCTTGTCGTCGAGCATTAAGCTAAGACATGGCGCAGCAGGTAGTCCATTTCCTTCAAGCAGGGAGAACACGAGGAACAAGAGAGCGGAGAGTAGCCCGGCAATCAAGTATGTACCGGTTTAGTCGATGACATACTATCTGAGAGAAGAAGATTCAAAGGAGTGAAATTTAAGTGCATTTCCGGGAAGAAGGGCAGGAGCTGTTGGCGGAGATACATGGAGGCATATGTGGCGCCCACATTGGCGCAAGAGCACTTGTAAGCAAAGCTTTCCGGCAAGGTTTCTTTTGGCGACAGCCCTCCGGGATACAAGCTTGCACAAGTAACCAAGTGTGAAGCATGCAGTTCCACTCCAACAGATTCATCAACCAGCTCAAGCTCTCCAAACAATCCCTTTATCCACGGCCATTTTGGTGCAGGGCTCGACATTCTCGGCCCCTTTCCCGGTATCGTTGGCTTGAGTACTTGTATGTGGCAATCGACAAGTTCATGAAGTGGCGGAGGTGGAAGCGGTGAGGAAGGTGACATAGTCGGTGATCAAGTTCTTCAAGTCAATTGTTTGCGTTTGAGTCCCTAACAGGATCATCACCGACAACGGCACACAATTCACGAAGCAACGCACCTTCATGCAGTATGTCCAGATCTTGGCGCCAAGATCTGCCCATATTGCTCACCCGAGAAGCAGCGGTCAAGCGGAAGGGCAAATGTCTGAAGTGCTCTTGCGGGCTCAAGACAGAACTTTCGAGCGAGGCTGCTTAAGTCGGAAGAAATTGGATCGAGGCTGCCAATGGTTCTTTGGTCGATCGAGGATGGCTTAAAATCGAGCCGCGGCAGACACCTTTGCTCTTGTCTACGGGCGGAGGCGGTTCTCCCCACGGAACTTCGTATCTGGATCGCCTCGAGTGCTCGCTTATGATGAGCTTGAGCAAAGAGCAGGCTGCGGCAAGATGTGTGGCTGCTCCTTGAGGAAGATCGTCGTCGGGGCTCTTTGTCGCGAGCTGCTCGCTACCAGCAAGCTTTGCTTGCCCGCTACCATAAGCCCATAAAGTTAATGCGAGAAGCTTGAGGAAGGCGACCTTGTTCTTGGCGTGTTCAATCCGCCAAGAATTCTAACAAGTTGGCCTTGAAGTGGGAAGGCCCTTATCGGGTGAAAGCAGTCACTAGGCTGGCGCTGTCAGCCTTGAGACCGAAGATGGCATTCGGTGAGCAATTCCTGGAACATAGAACATCTTAGCAAGTTTTACCCATAAAGCGGCGGTTGCGGAACCTGTTCCGCAACCACCTTTATCAAGCTTTGCGGCTGCAGCATGTAACCCTTTGTACAAAGCCGGGCGCAGGACCCGTGCATAAATAAAGATCGTATGCTCGGCAAATGTTGTCAAATTTCATGCCTTTTTCTTTTAGCATGTATACTGCGACACTTTGTGCAGCACCTGCTCGATGGTGATAGAACCTTAGGTTCTATATCATTATTTTCTCTTCTTTCTTCTCAAAAAGAAGGTTCCTCCATACAAGTTCACCGGGGAAAAAATGAAGAAGTGGGCGGCGTCGTTCGAAGGAATCTAGCCTTGCGGGACGAGCTGACAGAAAAGCTAAGTTGCCAAAGTTTGAGCACGGTCGAGTTTTAAATTTTTAAGTTATATTCAGCGAACTACCGTGCCTTGTATGGAAAACACCTGTGCGGCGGAGGGCTGGCTCGTGGTTAAGTTCGCCCTTGCTTTGTTTGAGTCCGGCTCAACAATGGAAGTGTGCTGCGACTAGCCCGACAAGGTTTCTTGCGGAGAAACACTTACATGACGAGCTGCGATGTTCGCTTTTCAGCGCTTTCATGCGCACAGCGTGTTTACACGGAAAGTTCCTAAAAGCGCAGGGTAAAAACATACAAGGGATGGAACCAAGTAAAGGAGATAACATAACAAGCGTTGCCCAGAATAAAGTTATATTACAATAAATAACTTGCCGCGCTCTAATGGATTATTCCTATGACATATTTAGCAGCGGCAAGAAGAAGGGAGAAGAAGGGTGGCCTAATCCACGCGCTCGCCGTCGATCCTCCTGACCTCGTTCACCTTGTCCACAATGGGTGCGACAACGGCTTTGAGTTCTTCAAGATCGGCACCCCGGCGGCTTCTTGAGGATCGGGTGAGTCGGCGCAGGGAGTTGCGAAAAGTATCTTCACCAACACCTTCTCCAAGACCTTGGCGCGAGATCGCGGCGTGACTCATCGGCCAGCTTCTTCGGGATCCTTTCCGGAGCTGCTTGGGAAGCCGTCGCCACACCCTTGAAGAAAGCGTAAGCTTGGCGCTGGGTGGAGGTTTTCCTCGATGGAGTACCGAAGCCATAAGCCCAGCTCCGCATGACTCCTCGTCGATGGATGTAGCGATGTTGTGAGGCCCTCGAGTCGAGCTCCACCAAGTGGCCTTGGCGGTGCAGGTCTCGGCTGACCCTCGCCCGCACTCCTCATTGCCCTTGAGCTCCTTCTTCAAGTCATCCTCTCGCCTCTTGGTGGCATCCAGTGTCTCCGTCAAGGTGGCCAGCTTTAGCTCCAGATCAGCGCTCGAGTCCTTGGCGGCGTTCAGCTCCTTGATCTTGTCGGCAAGTTGAACTTGCAGATCGCCATGGGCAAGAGCATCCTTCTCGCGTTCGCGCTGGAGGGCGGCAAGCTCTTCATCCTTCTTTCCCACATCCGCCTCCAGCTGCACCACCTTCACCTCTAACTCCTTCTTTTTTTTGACTATGTACTCCAAGGCAACAACCTCCACAGTCTTTATTTAAATAAAATTGGTTACGTACAAAATTACAAAAGAACAAAAGAGAAAACTACTTACGAGGGAGTGATTAGTGTAAAGAAGCTATCCAAGTAGTTAGTCTATCTCTATATTTACACTTGGTTCTATGAGCTAGTAGAGAAATATCATGAATAAAATTCCTTCTCCAAGCTCTGAAAGTGGGCAACTCATTTCTGAAGATCCTTCCATTCCTTTTGGTCCAAATATTCCAAGTAGCCGTAAAGACTACCTCAGTGAAAAAAGGCTGACCAAATTCCTCCCTGGCCGCACAAGCCATTTCAAAAGTAGTCTGGTTAGGTTGAACGTTCCAGGAAATGCCCAAGTAATTCCAGACACGTTGGCTCCCTCTAAGTCCTTCTTGGCGGCCTCGGCGGCCGCGGCAGCGTCCTTTGCCTCCTTGAGTGCCTCGCCAAGTGATTGCTCCCGTGCGTCGAGCTCTTCCTCGTGGCTGTCCAGATTGACCTTCTTCTGTGTCAGCTCGCCTTCACGCCTAGACATCTCCTCGGCGGCGAGCCTCTGCTACTCCTCGGCCTCAGCCCTTTCCAGGAAGAACACCTTCTTTGCCTCGTCAAGTTGCGCCCTCTCCTCCGCAATGGATTGGAGGGCCTCCTGGTTGCGGCTCTTGAGCTCCTCCGCATGCTTCTCCATGTCAACTCCCGCCCGCGCGACAAGCGCTTCCGGGACTCAAGCTTAGCTTGCAGGTGTGTAAGTGACACCAACTTCGAACAACTGCTCCTCCTCGGACTTCGCCACTGCTGCTTTGCTGGGCACGTCAACCCCTTGCCAGCCCAGCGAGCAAGTACTTCCCCATCAAACTCCTCTCCTTCGACCCGGCGCCACAGGCTCGGCGCCCGGGAAGCTTGATGTACTGCCCTCGCCCGGCCTTCAATAAGCGCTGGCTGGGGGCTCCTCGGGCCCAGTCTTGCTCAGTGCCGAGGAGTCGTGACCGGTCGGTGCTGGCGCCTTGCGCTCCTGTGCCCTCCGGTCGTCGATCGACCGCGGACCCCTCGCCAGCCCCTATACCAGCAGCCTTGGCGGCTTCTTCATCGGCGGGTTCATTAGCACCGGCCTCTTCCTCGTCAGCAGCGGCGTCTTCAGTACCGCCGCGCGCGCCCTCCTTGCCGGTGGCCTCGGTCTCCATCGGGTCTGCGAGAGGGGGATCCGAAAACGGGAAGAGGAAGGAAAAAGTTAAGCAAAAAAGATCAGAAGAAGAACCCAAGGGAAGGTTTCCGACAAGGAAGGTTACCCATGCTGGACTCCGTGACCACGGGCTCCTCCACCAAGGGCTCACTGGTTTCGTCCCTTGCCGGGGACCTCTCCCTTGTCGGGGAGCGCTCCCTTGTCGGGGAATCGCCCCTTGGCGATGTAGTCGAAGCAGACAGCACCTCCGGAGCGGTTTCTGCTTGCTCCTGATGGGCCTGTTCTCCTCCTACACAAATAAATCAACAGTCAAAATATCAGCACAAGAAGAAGCACCCATCGCGCCCCACTGAGGAAGTGAGTCAAACACTTATCTTTGGGGGCTGTGCTTTGAGGCTACTGTGAAGAAAAGGCAAGGTCCGTCAAGGTCGTCTCGGGCGTGTCCTCTGCCATCCTGCAGCGGATCGTCCTCGATGACAACCACGGGGACCTTGGCCCTCTTCGCGCTCTCTCTGCCGAGTCTGAAATAGAACGAGGATTGAGAGAGAAGCAAATTAGATACAAGACAAACAATAACAAGATCAAAGAGAATCAAGAACAGCGAGAAGAAAATATTACTCCTCCTCCTCCTCCTCCTCTTCATCATCATCGAGGAGCTCAGCGGAGAGGTGAAGTCCGGTACCCTCTCTGCAGCGGTGTGGCGCGAAGAGTAGGCTCCTCGGCGTTCTTAGGGAGCTGCTGGCCGGGATCGGGCGTGCGGCACAGGAAGACCCGCCTCGGTTAGCGGCACAGCACTGGGACCCTCTCAGCGGCAATGGTACTTGCAGCGGTTGGCGTGTCCAGGCGCCTTAGCTGCTGGACTGCTGTCCTCTGCCGTATCTCCAACTCGGAGGCGCCTTCTTGGTTGGAATTGGGGCTGCGGGGGCTCACGCTGCGGCAAGCTGCTTTCGAGGCGGCTGGCCACTCGTGCCCTCGGCCAGGCTCGCGCGTTCGACCTCGGGCTCCTCCTGCATGCGACCTCTCCGTGAAGTCCTCCCTGTCGGCCTAGCTCGCCGCCTCGGCCGCCTCTGCCTCCTCCAACATGAAGCCCGAACTTCGCTTGCGGCCAGCCTGCCCCGCCTCGGCCCTCTTTGGCGATGTACCGCATCTCGTTTTGGTGGTGGCGGGTGAGAAGGTTCTTTCGTCGGCATTGACTGCTACCTCTGTCAAGCCATCGAAGAATTGCTGCTGACGTCGTCGGCGGGCTCCATCAAGTTGGGATTATCCGTGCAAATCGCTTTCTGGCATCATTCTTGAATCTTGTCATGGCTGGGGAGTTGTTGCACAATGGGATGATGCCTGCGGAAGCTGAACCACTACTGGATGGTTGGCGTCGTGCGAACAGCTCCCTCGCATCCGTCAAGCTCCGGACTGTGAAGTTGAAATTGAGTGCAGGCGCAGCCTCATTATATCCGCCGGGCCGCAAACGCGGCGGGCCTCCCCTCTTGCGGAGAAGCGTCACGACAGCGAAGAAATCCGCACCAACCGCCCCTGTTGTGAGCCCGACAAACTGGGCGGAGGATTGGGTGGTGGCAATCTTCACTTAGCGTCGTCCGGCGATAAGCGCCCGATCGCCCTTGCGAACTACCGAGCTGGCGCAGAGTTGGTGAAGGCTGCGGATTGGCATCACGGATCCAGCACCACTCCGCCCTCCACTCATCCCACTTGCTGCGGGCTTCGCCGGATCCACCTCCTTCATGCCAAGTCGAGAGGTCGAGGCGACTCCGCCAGATAATGGCTCTCCTTTTTGGCTCTGGGGGGTGAAATAATGGCGAAAAAAGAGCAACACTTGGGTGGATGCCAGCGAAGTTCTCGCGAGAGGTGTCTGAAAACCGCCATTGTCGAGCGGCGTTGGGGTGAAATCAGAAGATGAAACCCGTAGGTATTCATGATGTCGCGAAAAAGTCCGAAAAAGGTGGCGAGCCGCAATAGAAGAACATCGGAAAGAAATAATACCCTTTTGGGCACGCTTGATTTGGAAGCCTCGGTGAGGAAGCTTACCGGCGTCTTGTGGATCATCGCATCTGCGTCGACGAAGAGGTAGAACTCCTCCCATAGCGCCTTGGGAGAGGCTTCGGCGGGGGAAAAGCACTCGCTTCTTGCAGGCGCCTCAAGCCTAGCGCCTCGGCCGACTTGCAGGCCTTCTTGGTCTTGAGCCATGGCGGAAGCGGCGAAAGCGGAAGCATTAGAGGCGGCAGCGGCAGATGGCGGGCGCTGCTCTCTTCGGGTTGGGAAGCGGAGGGCGGCGGAGCTTTTCGGAGGAAAGAGCTGCAAGTGGCGAAGGTGGAAGCGGCCCTGTTCCTCTGCTTATATCTGAGGGGCCGAGCGTTATGCATTTCCTGGACTTAAAATTGCCCGACCTCTCCCACGATGCGCGATTGGCCAGCGTCTCAGTTCTGAAGGCGCGGTGGATCTGAAGGATTTGGTTTGGACCCGGGCGGCGTGCCGTGCCTACTGTTTTGGGCTGGCCCAACCTTTTCGGCACCGTGTATGGCCCGAGCCGGGGGCTCTGTCGATTATACTAAAATAGAGAGTACCTTAGTACCCCGAACTTGAGCGCAGACGATTCGCAGCGTCCCGCGGCAAGGCTTGCCGGGCGTCCACCAATAACCTCCGTCATTCCTATTTTACTACCATTCAAGAACAAAGTGTTAGCTGAGAAGACAAGGCCCCGGCAAGAGAGCTTCTTTGGGAAGGACAAGAACCCGGCAAGAGGAGCTTGCGGGAAGAATGACAAGGCGCTTGGAAGACTTGCGCGGCCATGCCATGGCGTCCAGCAAAGGCCCGTGGCGACAAGCTCACAGTCTTGACAAGACCGGCAAGCGGCAAGCTTGCGGGTGCGACAAAACGAGACGACGGCAAGGCACTTGCACTTGGCTTCCTCACTCTGCGCTCCGGCTCACCCGACGGCGTCGCCCATGCAGTCCTCTGGTGCCGTGGCGGGTAGCTATGAAAGCCTAGCGGTGCGGTGGCGCATGGAGCTGACAAAGGAAGCCATCGTGGCGATCGATTGGCGCCCCTAACGGTCGTTTCTGCCTTTGTTGGAGCGACGGACGGGCGATAATTGCCCTTGTCCCCTGCCGTCAGAGTTAGGTAGGGGACACTGTAGATAGTGGTTGTACCAACCCGCGTTTTTACCTTTTTACCCCTTTCTCTACGCTGCCACCCGTTGGTGACCCCTTTAGACTATAAAAGGGAGGCCCATGCGCACGTAGAAGGGGTTCGGTTCGACTCATTGGACACCACAGCATACCCACGCTTTCGAGCAAGAAAAAAATACAAACACAAAGCAGCAGTAGGAGTTTTATCTCTCCGGAGAGCTCCGAAGCTGGGTAAAAATCCCTCGCATGTTCGACCTCGATCTGCTCTTCGTGCGCCCTCCGCTCCCTGCCAGACCGAAAAGGGGCCCTGCCTCATAGGTGTTCGTTCCCCACGACACTTTGTTTAGAGCGGAAAAATCCTCTTTTACAGTATGCCTGGTTAAGGTGGCAGGATTCCCGGGTTCAGGCGGCCTACGATGTCAGAACATCATCATCTTTGGACTTGCGGTTTGTGTTGAATGCAGTCGGTTTGTCGGCGAGGGTATGGGATTTCTCAATCCGGACGGAGTTGGCGGTAGTCGTGAAGCTGAAGTGTTAATAGGCCTCTCTTGGGGTGCATTGTCTTGCAAAGGAGGATCATTGGGAATATCTTGAGAACAAGCGCTTCAAATCGGCACTTTGTCATGTTGCAGGGCTACATCTTCTTGGCCGCTTTATCGAGCGTGCTTTCTTGCTTAGTTTAGGTTTGTACTGAAAGAAAAACAAAAGTCAAGGAACGCATAAGCCATTACACAATATCTTTGGAAGCATATATTCAGCCTAGCTTACCCAAGAACCGTTTTCAATGGAAGCGGTGAGTGGCGACGATTCACGGAAGATGAATGAGAAGTAAACGATAATGGTCGGATGGATTAAGAGGTTGTGGAAGAAACCCGCTTTAGGATTTAAATCAATAAAAATTCGGAGACCTCGGATGGCGTTTTTCGAACGGACTGTTTAGTAAACGGCGGAGTAACTACGACCTTTGTGCGGGTTGTGCGGCGAGCTTCATGTTGCTGAGTCTTCATAAGAAATTAGGGATCCAAATAAGCAAGAGGATGAGAAAATTTAACTTTCGGTTTGCCTTGGGAAATTTTGGCAAAGGCAAGATTTCTGAATCGGAAGAGAATAGTTACCTCAACGAATCCGCATTCTTTGACTTCAGCGTCTTCCTGACAAGCATCATCATCAATAAGGCGTGTAAAAAGTAAGCCAAGTGAATCAAGTTCTACCTCAAGGTCCGGGTTACCCACATCATCATCAATAGTTGGGTCAGATGAAGCAGTGGTTTTTCTCTTATGAGCTGGCTTCTTGATAACCTTGGTTTTGGGCCGGGTTGACCGCCCTGTCTTCTCCGTTTTGTCTTGTGGAAGCTTTTTGCTCCAAAATGGATTATCACCCTGGATCAATAGTAATTAAATGTCAGTTGGATAAAGCAGTAATAGGTTCAACAATAGAGCAACTAAAATCTTACGCTGGCGGTTTGTTTGAGTGGTGCGATGAGAAGCGGAACGGTTTGAGCCGCAGAGGTGCTCGGTTCATTCAACATCTTCTTCTGAGAATCTGTGACTTCATCGTTGGAGGTTGGATTTTAATGTGTCCGGAGTGGGTAAATCGGCGTTACGATATACTTGTAGATGAACGGGCGGCCGGCTCGAGAAGCGGTATGCTCCATGATATCAACAGCGTGCAAGGTCTATTCGATAAACCATTGGCCATAAAGGCTCGGAGCTTGGGCGATTCGCGAACATATTTACTTCTCTCTTTGGCGCTTAGTCTTTGTGGAAAAGGGTGAGTGTTCTTGAGCCGTTCGGACGGAAGCGGGCAAGGGATTTTCGTTGTCAGGGGAGGTATCCTTGCAATAAAACCAAGTTGCATTCCACTCCTTGGGGTGAGTATGGAGTTTGACATGGGGATAAGTGATTTCTTTCCTCTTCTGAATGGCCATACCGCCCAATTCAGTATTGGGGCCGTTGGTAAATTCAGTGCGATGGTTTAAATGGAGGAGGTCTCTAAACAACTCGACTGAAGGCTCCTCTTGAAGGTATACCTCAGAGAGCACTTGAAAGTGACATAGATTGGTGACGGAATTGGGGCCAATATCACGTGAATGAAGCTGAAAGTTGGCTAACACATCCAGTAAAACTTAGAACCGGGCGGTTTGAAGCCGGGCCAAGTGATCTACAAAGACCACAACCTCTCCCTCACGAGGTGTGGGAGGACATTCATCTCGAGGAATCCTCCGATTGGATCGTATCTTTATTGTCTAAAGCGCCGATCGGGACTAGATCATCAAGCGAGATTGATGTGTGAGAGGAACAATTGCACTCATATACTTGTTTGGCCATGGTGAGATCTACAAGAAATAGGTGATCCGGTTCAAGAATATGTTGGATAAAGAAGGTGTTGATCTAAGCAATGGTAAGCGGAGGCAATACTAATAAACCGGTCTTCTACAATGTGGCATCATAAGGATTGTGGCGGTTCAACCAGGGGACTAATGGTATATACCGGTTTAGAAATTTTTCTCTATGGTAAAGTTAAACAGCCTGACCTAAGCATCCGAAGCAATTTAGGTTGTGGACAGCTAAGTATATAGAAACAGGTTTCACAAGATCCTATTACAGCCGCGGATCTACAGCAAGCTCACAAAAACAGAAATATTCCGAAGAGTAAGGTAGAACGGAAGTGAACCATTGAGCAGGTATAGGCGGGAGATCTATGGACTTAGATGAGAAATTACAAGCGGATGTTTAAACATTACTCTTGAACACAGCGGGGTTCACGATTCATTCAAGAGTCGGTACAAGGATGAGCAAGTAGCGAACACAGCCACGAACATGGAACCCTAAGAACAGATCTAGGTCAAGAAGAGGAGAAAACTTCTGGAAGCGGAGAAGATGCGGAAGAATACCGCAATGCTCACGATCGTTCAGGTTGATCTGTGACCCAAGATGAAGCAAAGGTTGGCCAATGGCGGAGCTCAAAAGTGGCGGCGAGGAAGGCGAAGAAGAAGAGCGAGGGAAAAGAAAGGAGATGACCCTTCGGTCTTATTTATAAAAAGCGAGTTAGGTCGTCAAGCAGCGGATCCGGGAGCTATTGTTAAAGGAAGGAGTTATAAATGATAAATTTTATGATGACGTCATGCCGGTTTACAGCAACCAGAAATGATGACGACATGGCGGTTTACCAATTACCAGAAGACATTCAAAATAAAGATTTTGTGAAGGATTGACATGAACAGTTCAAATCAATGCAGGGCCTAATGTTGGGGATATTACCCTTTGGGCGTGAACCGGCCTACTTGGGCGGGTTAACTTCATTAGTGGTATAAGCGAGATGAAGGCCTAAGGCCTATAGTCGGGTTTAGAACACATGGCAAGTAAACCGGCCTGATGTATAACTTGTATTGTAAGTTAGGAATAGGGAGATACCAACGGGATCACAGTATGAACGGTTTGGGACTCTATGGACCGACAGGCGTCACCCGTGTATATAAAGGGGCGACCGGTGGCGGTTCAAACAGAACAACCACAACTCGAGCCTAAGCGAAGCTTGTTTGCTCCTAGCCATCGAGACCACATCAATTCCATCACAACTAGGCGTGAGGCTTTTACCTTCATCGAAGGGGCGAACTAAGTATAAACCCTCGTGTCTTTGTGTCGCTTTAACCCCTTCAAGTAAACCCACAGCGATGGCTCACGACTAAGTCCTTTCACTAGGACATCTGCGTGACAAATCCACGACATAGGGTAGCTTTACTCTAAGGTGAGTCAAAGCAACTCTAATGATGTGAACACAACAATGCTTTATGTAAAAGTGGTAACCCACTTGAGATGAGTATGACCTATGATCAAATGTTCTCATTTGACTCCTAAGTCAATAACTCAATATACTCATATATAGATGACCTAGTCATCGCCAATTATGATAGATGCTAGAATTGGTTGTGCATGCTTTGCCACATATTTCATTTGCCATTTTATTGTGTGAGCATGTTGGTTGCATATTTTACTCATTCGAGGACATCCACTTGTTGTTTTGATTGTTTGGTTCCTTTTATTTTGCCAAGTGGATGGACAAGAATGCCTAGAACCTTCTCTAGCTATCTATGCTTTTCTTGTCTCAAACTCTATTCATGCCACATCACAAAATTTGATCAAGCGATTCGAACCACTCTATGTGAGGAGCACTTTCGGAGTCCCGATTAGTCATAGACTTAAACTTCCAAAACTTCTTTGTGCGTTTGATCTGACCGATTCTTCCATTTCGGTCATACCAAGATCACTAAAGTCGATCTAGGTTTTCAATCTCGGTGCAACCGATTTGAACTTCGGTCACCCGAGTTCTTTATGCTTCTTGCGTTATGCATCTCAGTGCCACCGGTGTTCCACTCGGTCACCTCCGATAGGGTCGAGCTATATATATCCATGGGTCAAAATTTGGAAATTTTCTCGAACTCTTTACGCCGCGCTCAGCCTCTCTGCCTCCACAGGTCTCGGATCGTCCTCCTCGTGCAAGCTGCCTCCACCGCTGGTCTCCGCCTTGCCCGTCAGCGGTCGTCCCGCGTTGCGCTGTAGCAAGTCCATCGCCCGAACCAGGTATGGACTTGATCTTTGTGCTATTCTAACTCCAATTCTTATCACATTGTTTTGCCATTAATCTTTCTCTGATTGAGATCATCATATACACGAAAACACTCAAGTAGATTAGATGTGAATTGAAAATTTATGGTTTGGTTTCCATGAAACCATCTCGGACCAACGAATTGTAGAACTTCGGTTCCACCGATTCGGCTAAGGCCATTGCACATGTGATTCTCGATGCGACCGAAATTGCAAATCGGTGTGACGAGTTCGAGGACTTTGTGAAACCCTAGCAGTCTCGGTGCCACGAAGCTGTGACTTCAGTCTGGCCGAGTTCACTAGTTTAGGTTCAAAAGCTGCTTCGGTATCACGAGTTCTAAATCGGTAGATCCAGAATGCTACGTGGAAAACTAAAACTAAGTTTTGACTCATTCTTTTGCAAAAACCTCTGTATTTTGTGATGCTCATCTATTCTACCTCATCTATATCTATTCACGAGGTCTGCTGTGGGTGTTTGCAACATGTACGATCAAAGTGGCGGTCGAACAAGTTTGAGGCGGAGTTCGAGATGGTGAGGCACTAGTCCCTCTAGCAGCTATGATGAGGGTAGCGGGGAGCACACCTGACAACTTACCCAAGGCAGCCACCAAGGCGAAAGAAGAAAACCTCGAGATCTTTGAGGATGAAGACTATGTGGCTGTTGAGGATGAGGCCACTTCAAGAAGAAGGTGCTCGGAAGGAGTATGGCTGGCTGCTAGCACTAAGCGGGAATGGAGAAGAAGGCACCTGCAAGAAGGATTCCCACTTCCAAACCTAGGAAGGTTGCCACTGGTGAAACTATGAAATTCACCATTGAGTCTGAAGATGAATCTGCTGGCCAGGACAAGAAGAAGAAGAGAGTCAGAACCACTACTACCAAAGTACTTGGCAATCCCTCTATGAGGAGAGACTCAGAAGAAGAAGAGGAAGAGGTTGCTGCACCAGCACCCAAAGCTCAAAAGCTTATGGGTGATGCCATCAGTCGAGCTGCTTCATCAAAGCCCAAAAGCTCTAAGGCTGCTCAAAGCCCAAATCTGCACCAAGAGGAATACAAGGAACATTCTGCTTTGAGAGAAGAACAAGGCCCAGTGCACTGGCTAGCTTTTGAAGAAGAAGATGATGAGGAACATGTCTTGAGAAAGTTGAAGCCCAAAATTCCAGATCACAATGATGTTCATCCTGTGGTGAGGATATGAAGGCGAGGAAGGATCTGAGTCTCGAGCGGTGGGGATTGGTGATCCCTATGCGATCTGGAGGAGAAGCTGTTGTGGACTACGGGTTTCATACAAAGAACAACGGGACTTCTATGAGGCAGTCTTTGCTTGACAAAAGCCAATAGCACATGTGATATGAGTTGGGTAGGCTGGGAGTACATCAGAAAAAATGAAGAGCATTATCGAGGGTGTATGTGCAGTTTCAATGCTTGTGGAGAGGATGACTTTGTTTGGCGAAGCTCACAAAGTGGAATGATGAGCTTATTATGCGGTTCTACTCCATAGCTCACTTCTACCCAGGATGGAAAGATTGTCTAGATGTCACGAAGGTACAAGGTACCAATCATCGAGTTGAAGAATGGGTAAAGTTGATAAATGCACCTAAGGAAAATGAGGATGACTTGGATGTCTATGCAAGAAGAAGAAGGATCACAACTCCATGGCACACATATGCAGAGAGATCCCGGATGCATTTGTTGAGACACACAAGTTTGGATTAGTACATTACCTTACGTTAGGATTGCCAACAATCAGCTGGATCCTCGGGCACACTCTTTTGCCTAAGTCAGGAGATCACAAGATGATCGGAGGCCATGCCATCAACCTACTTCACATATTTGATGTGCCTCAAAGTTCAAGGTCATGAGCCTCACGATTGGAAACTATCAAGAGGGCTACTGCGGTCGAGAGAGAAGTTGTGGGTGTGCCCCCGAGATCCGAGGAGCTAATCAACTCCAAGATGGGAGCAGGCACATACCTCTTGGACAAAGAACACATGCCCATCTATCTAGATGTTGAGGACAACACAGTAGTTATGGATGAAGATGAACCATCTTACGTGCAAGCACAAACAAAGAAGGAGAAGGCATGGGCTGAAAAGGCTGCAAAGATGCCAACCGTTGATGAGGCATCTCGATTACTTCTTGAAGAGCAAGCATGATAAGCAGCTACTTGATTGCCTCCACTCACGAGGATTGAGAAGGATTGGCCACGACTCAAAACTAGGAGAGCACAGAGAGGATCATGGGCGAAGTTCTATGACTTGGATGTGAAGGTCACGAGATCTGATCGGTTGTTGAGCAACCGGGATGACATCTGAGGAGAGGAAGGGCAAGACTACTCTGATGCTTTTGCGGAGTGCCAGAGGCGAGAGATCATTGCGATACTGTTCCGGACACGAGCCACTTCATGCACTGGCTACACCTTACATGCAACCAGCTCCAGCACCTACTCCACCAGCTCCATCCACATCAACTGAAGTCTTCGTCCAAGGAGCCATCTCTACACCACCACCTAAAGACCAAGCCTAAGAGTCGATTTAGTGCTATGCATTTTCTATGAAATTTTTTGTGACTTGTTGCCAAAGGGGGAGAAAAATGTATAGATCATAGGCTTCGAGAGAGAGTGTTGCTTTTGTTCTCTCTTGTTTTGGTGGTTGAACTTTATTTGCTTGTTTGAGATACTTTATGCTTTTGTGAGATACTTGGATGATCATGTGTTTGATCATATGCTACCTTAATGCCTGTTGGATGACATTATCCTTTTATCTCTATATGATCATTCACTTTGCTTGGTGATGAGTGCATGCATTTAATTATTATCATTTGGCGCTCCATCAAGATGTATGTGACATGGAAGAGTAACTCATGATCCTAACTCATTGTGCATTTGCAGTCAAAGCATATCTTAATCTATGCACACATTTAGGGGGAGCTCTTACATTTCACATACTTCTCAAAGCGACAATGTTTTTCACTCTTCTTATCATTTGTCGAAGCTTTGATCTATATGTTGTCATCAATTACCAAAAAGGGGAAGATTGAAAGTGCAACTATCCCTAGGTGGTTTTGGTAATTCCTAACAACATATAGCTCATTGAGATAATGCTATTTCAAGGTGAATATTTCAGGAAAGCTCAATGATTGGCATGGCATGGATGAGAAAAGTGGACCCCTCAAAATGCTAAGGACAAAAGGATTGGCTCAAGCTTAAAGCTCAAGACTCTACATTTTATATTTTAGTGATCCAAGATCACATTGAGTCTATAGGAAAAGCCAATACTATCAAGGAGGGATGAGGTGTTGCTTAATGGTTTACTTGCTAAAAATGCTTAGCGATATGCTCCAAAGCCCTCAACTACTTTCTCACATCCACATATGACCTAAACCACAAGTCAAACTTGGCCCCACTGATTCTCTCTATCCGGCGCCACCGAGTTCAGATGTCGTAGCCACTGCCACAAACCCTAGGCAAACCGGTCTCACTGATAGGGATCTCGGTCTCACTGAGATGGGATTGTAATCTCTCTGTTTCCCTTCGTGACTTTCAATACCACTGAGGGAGTCCTGGACTAGGGGGTGTCCGGACAGCCGGACTATCATTATCTGCCGGACTCCAAGACTACGAAGATACAAGATTGAAGACTCCGTCCCGTGTCCGGATGGGACTTTCCTTGGCATGGAAGGCAAGCTTGGCGATACGGATATGCAGATCTCCTACCATTGTAACCGACTACATGTAACCTAGCCCTCTCCGGTGTCTATATAAAGCGGAGGGCTTTAGTCAAATGAGACTGACATACATTACAACAATCATACCATAGGCTAGCTTCTGAGGTTTAGCCTCCTTGATCTCGTGGTAGATCTACTCTTGTACTACCCATATCATCAATATTAATCAAGCGGGGCGTGGGTTTTACCTCCATCGAGAGGGCGAACACAGGTAAAAACATCGTGTCACTCATCTCTGTTACCATCCGCCTAGAGCGCCTGCAGTTGGGACCCCCTACCCAAGATCCGCGGTTTGACACGACATTGGTGCTTTCATTCAGAGTTCCTGCGTAGCCGTCACCGGCAGGCTCGATGGCATCTTCAACCAACAACGCTGTCGAGGTGAGACTTTTCTCCCGGACAGATCTTCGTGTTCGGCGGCCGCGCTGCGGGCAATTCACTTGGCCATCTGGAGCAGATCAGCTTCGCCCTGGCGTCGGTCAGATTGAGCTTAAACTTCACGGCCGATGTCGCGGAGACTTGATCTTGACGGACTCGAGCCACAATAGCGCGCCGCCTTTGTGGCGATGGGCATGATCTAAGCTCGCCCGAAAAGTGCCTTGGTGGCGCTGCGGATCGCTTGACCATTAGCAGAGCGATCGCCCGGATCGAGGCGGTGGATGAAGCGCCGCCCAGGGGCTTCAAAATCCGCAGCGATGGGCGAACACTAATCTGTCCCTGCGAGCTTCGTGATTCCGGCGCGGACTCCTCGCCCGGACTCGAACCTCCGCCCCTACCAATAGATCCGGATTAGGCGCCCGGTTATGGAATTCACCGCGCGAGACATCTTCCAATATTTGCCTTTTGGCGATATCTGAATTCACTAAAGCATCTCGTTATCGGAGAGTCTGGCGGATTATGGCGGGATGGTTGAAATGCGGATGCGAAGAAATTGAGCCCACCACCACCCACTTTGTAGCCATTGTCGATGATCTAACGACATGCTGAACTACGACTCCGGCGACATCGGCGCTATGGATGGCGATGCGGAGGCGAAGCGAGAACCAGCGCCTCAGGGCCTTTGGAAGACCACCTCGTCATCGACATATATATGGTGGACACCCCAAAAGGCGAGGGCGGCGAAGAAGCGGCGGAGGCAGACTCTCTAAAAAGCAGCCCAAGCGCCCGGCGTCGGTGGCGCCGCTCTAAATCCGCCACAGCAAGAATGGAATTCCGGCACGAGGAGATAATAATACTCGGAGAGTGCGAAGACAATCCCCTCGGCAAGACTCGGCATAGGAGGATGCGAAGCAAGCCCTCACGAGAGGCGGCGGCGAAGGTTGAGGATCATAACTATATGCCTCCCTCAGAAGGCGAAGCAAGCCTCAGCGATGATGAATTAAATCGTACACGAGATCCCGTCGAACAGGCGCTTCAAGCGCGGGCTTATCGCCACGACAAATAGCCTAAAAGAAAAAGCAGCAACAGCTCAAAGCTGATCGGGACCTGCTGGCGATCGATGGACCCGAAGTCCTCATGGCGAAGAGTATAAACTCGAGCGCCCTCAAAAGTTACCCAAGGCATAAGCTGCTCCCGATTAGATGAGGAAGCATACATACCTCCATCACCGGTATGCGATATGGCTGACCGACCACCCGTGGTCATGGCGAAGAGCATCGAGGCCCCAGCCAAGACCATACCCGGCATCGCTCCAAAAGTGCAAGCCGGGAGGAGCAGCGCGGACTTGCGAGACATATTGGAGGACAAAGCAAGGCAATCCAGATCCATCTATGGATCACGTGGGCGCCCTCGTCCTGACGAATACCGTCGCGCGGATACAATAACCGGCGGGCGAACACAGCGACGGCTCTCTCGAGCTGCGTCGTGATATTACTCAATATAGGCGCCACACCTCTATGCTTCAGCGAAGTAATGGATCATCAGATCCCGAAGGTTTAAACCCGTAAACGCCGAATCTTATGATGGCTGCAGACCCAGCGGTTTGGATCGAAGACTATCTTCTCCACATCCATATGGACCCGGCGATGATCTCCATGCCATCAAGTATCTCCCTCAAGCTTAAAGGGCCAGCTCGGCATTGGCTAAACAGCTTGCCCGAGAGTCAATTGGGTCTTTGGGAAGACACGGAAGCCGCATTCCTCGACAACTTCGAGAGCGCGTATGTGCGACCACGAGCGGCGATGACCTAAGCCACATTATTCAGAGCGGATGAATCGGCGGACAATTCGGACACGGTTCTTAACAAGAAAAACCAAATCGTCATTGTCCGGGATGTAGAGGCCCTTGCAGCCTTCAAACATAACATCAAGGGCGAATGGCTAACCCGGCACAGGGGCAGAAAAGCCGAAATCCATGGCAGCCCTCACATCATTAATGACCCGCTTTTGCGCGGGAAAGGACAGCTAGCTAGCCGCAGCAACAACCTCCGTAAAAATTCTGGCGAGACGGATACTAAGGACAATAGCGGCAGGTCACGTCGAAACAAAAACAAAGCGCGCGTGCTGGCGGCGATAAGGAGGATCTGGCGGTCAGCGCCGGATTCGAGGCTCTAAACCGGTCGTGGAAGAAGCCATTCAAAAGAACCACTCCGGGTCCGTCCAATCTGGACGAATACTCGACCGCTTATGCGGATACATGGCACCTCTGAAAAGCCAGCTAACCACACCAATAGAGATTGCTGGGTGTTCAAGCGAGCGAGCAAGTTAATTGCGAAAACAATGACAAGGGCTAAACAGCGATGGCGAGGAAGAGACCCGACCGCCCGAACAACGAGAGACAGAAGGTTTTCCCCCACAAATGCAGACGGTGAATATGATATCGTGACCCACATACCCAAGAGGGAGAGAAGCAGCGCACTAAAGGGCGTCTATGCGATGGAGCCAGTCGCCCCAAAGTTCAATCCATGGTCCTCTTGTCCGATCACTTTCGATCGAAGAGACCATCCGACCAACATACGCCATGGCGGATTCGCTGCATTGGTTTTAGACCCAATCGTCGATGGATTTCACCTCACGAGAGTCGATGGGCGGCGGCGATAGCTGAACTTGCTTTATCGGGATACGGTCGTAAAATGGGCATAGACCCATCAAGGTTAAACCTACAAAGACAACCTTTAAAGGTGTCATCCCGGAGTGGAAACCAGCTATGCTGGCTCGGTCCTGCTGG
Source organism: Aegilops speltoides (assembly GCA_021437245.1). Classification (NCBI taxonomy): domain Eukaryota; kingdom Viridiplantae; phylum Streptophyta; class Magnoliopsida; order Poales; family Poaceae; genus Aegilops; species Aegilops speltoides. The sequence continues at coordinate 21,954 of JAHHZJ010003414.1, forward strand.
AAGTGGTCTTGGATCCCGGATAATTTCGGAGTGAAGAGTTAATCTTTGACATAGTCCCGTTTATGGCGGCTATCACGCTCTGCTTTCAGACGAACGCGTTTGCAAAATTCAGCAGCGGTGCCGCATTATGCATACCTAAAGCTCAAGATGCGGGCCCTCGTGGAGTCATCATGGTCAATGGGAATACGGGCGCTCCCTCGAGCGGAGGAACATCGGCTGACTCGCGGCGAAATCTGAGCAGCCTCTTAAGGCAATTCTCGAGGCCGCCGTTAAAAGGCGGATCTGGTAAGCAGCGCTGGAGCAATGCCAATCAAGACCACTGGCATGATCGAGCAGGCGTAGCAATGCGGCTAACCCTCGCCGCGCATGACCGCAAGAATAACCCTCGCGTACATCATTCGCTTTGGAATACCATGGGCGTAGTGAAAGGGGCACGATCACAATGGACCCAGTGCGGCTTGACCACACGGGGCTCGCAAGTGTGCCCCCTTCTTTTCTTTTCACTTTACTACTTTGTGTACACAGGACTCCGTTAAGCGAAGCCTGTCCGTGGCGAACTGCGAACCCGATCTGTGATCGAGGGACTAAAGAAGGCTGCGCGAACACTCGGTGGTCTCAATTCACGAGCATTAAATTCGATTATACACACCAAGTATGCAGCTCATCCCTGGAGGGGGACATGTTTATTTAGTCCAAATCCCTTGCTTACCGCACTATTTGTATCAGTCCGCTCTACTAGCAGACCCTCTTTCATAAATAATGCAGCACCTTGTTGATCACAAATTGCATTACCTTATATGCTCATTATATGACATCTTGCGCCCGTATATTTTGGTACGGCCTAATACACCGGGGGCTTACGTTCCCCACTTTATGGTGTGATAAGTCCGAACACTTTCACAAGTGCGGCACCCCGAACTTATAGTATTATATGAATTGGCTCCGAATCATGTCTTGGGTCAATAGTTGGGTTTGCCCGGCTCCCACGTTTTGGTGCCTTACATTCCGTTTTGTCGGCTAAGGTGGCATTGGGAGAACCACTGCGATTGCGCCCGGTTGAGCAGGCGGCGCCTCGATGGAAAGCTAAAGCGGCGGCATGATAAAGGCGAGAGATGGTCGCTGTTCGAGAGGTTTTCGGGTCATAAAGACTCACGCGCTTGACGAAGTTAGGACAATGTCAGAAGAAGGCGTGGATAAGCGCCCAGATTCGGTCTTAGAATACCGGGGCTTCGCGAAATTTAAAATTATAGAATTCTATGGCTAAGTGAGAGTGTTCAAGCATTATAAGTCCGGTTGCCTTGTTACGTTGTGTTGGCGCCTCCTCGATGGACCCAACAATGGGAACAAGAGTGCTCATGTTTATCCGAACACCCGGCACTTTCGTGGCTTGGGGCTGAAGCCAACGACTTGCCATCTCTCAGATTTTATAAGCGGCCGCCTGAAGGTAATATTTTAAATTAAACAAGCGTTGCTTAGCGCACATGAACAAAGTTTCAGCACGAAGGATAATACATAGCAAATTCACTCAAAGATTACATTTACGGGGCACTCATCCGCAATATTGCGGGCTCCCTTGAGACAGTTTTATAATACATTTCGGGCATGCGATACTCCTTGCCGGCGGTGGAGTCCATGAAGCTTCTCCGCATCAACCTGCCCCATTACCTTTGTCTTGAGGCGAGGGCCAGCGGCGCCTTCAATCTGGTGAGACGCAGTGACATCCACCGGGGCATGCATCCACCAGCCGCCGCCTGAGGCCAAAGTAGCTCCAGGCATGGCCTGTCGAACCCTGACCCGGATTATAAGGCCCTTCATGGCCTCTTCAGCTACCTTGTGGAGTTCGACCAGCTGCTATAGCTGGTCGCTTGAAACACCGGGTGTCGGCCTCGGTATCTTGAGACGAAGACTTTTCCGTCGAGCTCCCTCCTCGCCCACGATAGAATCGGCGGCATCGGACGCTCGTGGCAGATCTGCAACGCCTTGGAGAGCTCGAATGCGGGTAAGTATCGGGTATTTTACAATAACATGCTTGCTCTGCATGAAAAATGCCTTACCCGCCGCTATTTTCTTTATATCTTCAACCTCCTGAAGGGCCTTATGGGCCTCGGCCTTGGCGGACTTGGCACTTTCGAGAGCCAAGGCAAGCTCGGACTCTCGAGTCTTGTAGTCACGCTCCAAACTCTCATGCTTTTCCATGAGAGACTGGAGCTCTTGCCGAACTTCCGCCACCCGTGCCTCTTGCTTTTCTCGCTCAGCCCATTCCGCGGCCGCACTGTGTTCGGCCGCGGACACAGCATCCTTCAGGGCTGCCACCTCGTTAGTGGCCCCTGCACTACACATATTATCCTTGTTAATTTTATTGCAACCAAAATCCTTTTCTATAAGGTACCTATTCAAAGTGGTGTTACTCACCTTCTTTGTCCTCGAGCTCCTTCTTCGCATGGCCGAGCTCTCGCTCGGACCGCTCGAGATCTGCTTCACACATCGACCTCCGCCATGCTTGGCGAGGCCAGCGGCGCAGCACTGCAAACCCATATTGACATATTTTAGCAACCCTGCGCATATCTGGTTAGATCCTCGGTCCGGCTTTTCTTTCCGAACACGGCCCGAGCATCGAAACTCTTGTCTATGCGGTATTACATTACATGATTTTAACTTCTTACCTCAAAGCACATTAAAGGCTGCTGCAGACTTCAGTCAGCCCGCTTTTGGCGAGCTGAACCTTTTGAATCACCGCACTCATGATAGTGCGGTGTTCTTCTTCGATGGAGCGCCTTTAGCGCCTCCGGCCAAGTTATCCGGCGCCTCGGTTGGGCCGGAGGCCGCCCGGCATCCGATCTTGCCCTTCTTTTGAAGGGCGCTTGCCGGACTCTGGAACCCTTGCGGGTCCCGATGTAGAGTCCGGCGCAAAGTCCGAGGAGGCTGCAGGCGCCTCGGGCCTCCTCGATGGGTCCCTCTGCAGGATCCCACCTCGGTGTCGGTGTACTAAAGTAGGGGTACCTTAGTACCCCGAACTCGTCTGCAGGCGATCCTGGCGCCCAGCGGCAAGGCTTGCGGGAGCCGCTAAGACCCTCCGTCATTTCCTATTCTGCCATTCAAAGAACAAAGTATCAGCCCGAGAAGACAAAGGCCCGGCGAGAGGAGCTTGCGGGAAGGCCAACCAAGGCGCTTCGGAAGACTTGCGCGATGCCCTTGGCGTCCGGCAAGGCCAGTGGCCGACAAGCTTGCGGCACAACAAAGAGAAGGGCAGCGGCAAGGCACTTGCAGCGGCAAAACTACCACCAAACTCCAGCGCATCCAGCGGCGTGTCACCCAGGACCATCGAGGGGCGCGTGGCGGCGCTCTTGCAGCTCCATCGCGGGCGAGGTGTAGCGGAGCTGACGAGACGCCATCGTGGCAACGGTGGCTCACCTATGATCGTTTCTTTGCCTTGTTGGGGAGGCCGGACGGGCATTAAATGCCCTTGTCCCTGCCGTCGAGTTAGGTAGGGGACCTTTGTTGAATCCTGTTGTACCAACCTGCGTTTTACCTTTTACCCCTCTTCCTATGCCGCCACCTGTGGGTGTCCCCTTCAGACTATAAAAGGGAGGCCCATGCGAACGTAGAAGGGGTTCGGTCCATTCGACACACGCAACACCACCATACGCTCACACTCTCGAGCAAGATCAAATACAAATACAAGGCAGCGATGGGAGTTTTATCTCTCGGAGAGCTCGAAGCTGGGTAAAATCGTCCGTCTCCCAGCGCCCGACCTCGATCTGCTCTGCGCCGCCCTCCGCTCCTTGCGGACTAGAAGGGCCCCGTGCCCCATAGGTGCTTCATGACCCCATGATGAAACGCCCGACATCTTTGGCGCGCCCGGTAGAGGGTCGCGTCGAGTCGTGAGCATCGATCCGGTCTGTAGCGTGCTACATCAACGCCTTCATCAACATGCCACGAAGAAGAAGCCTTGGAGGTGGCGCTCCATCTACCTCGATTCTACCACCACCGCCGAACAGCGGGCGGTGGGTGGACGCCAGCGAAGGAGGCGGGCGCCGTGAGTGGGACTCACGTCGTCACGGGTCCAAAAACAAAGGCCCATAGCGTCGGCGACCGTGCTGACACCACACCCTTCCCGGGAGGTGCAAGGTCGACAAGCGCCCGGTGCTCCTAGCACCGTGCTGCTTGATGAGCAAGGCCAAGCTGGTGGGTCGCGGGGCGTTCGAGGTCGACATGCGTGCCGACATCTTTGGCGCGAAGTGGTCTGATCGCCCGGGCGGGTGTTGCACCTCCCAATCCGATTGAAGTCCGAGCACATCCGTTCCTCGCGCGCTCGTCACCACCGCCACCCAAGACAGCGGAAGCGCTGGCGAGCTCGGCTGCTTCTAGATTACCCTCGGCGCCACACAAGATTGGCGGCGGAGGATGACCATTTACACCTCATCGGCCGCCCAGCGGCGACAAGCCCAACAAGCGCCCGGCGCAAGCCGACACCAGCAGAGACGCTGGGGTGCCACCTCCGTGCACTCCAGCCCGAAGACTCAAGATCTCGGCTCGCGGACCAACCCAACGCCGACTCCACGCGTCGTCGGACCCGCGAACTTCGCCCGCGATCAGCGCCACGTTCCCCAAAACGACAACACGAAAAACGCTTCATAATCGCATCGGCGCGGGAGAAAGCGGCGTCAATCTCACCAGCTAGCGCTGGGCCCACTATTGATGTACGCACCAGGGAACAGGCGACTTGCCGTATCACGGCGAGTTGCCCTGCGTTCACCCGTGAGCTGCGGCAAGTCAAGTGGCCCAAAACCAAGAACTTCAAGCGAGGCGTGCGAGAAATGCGATGGCAGGATACATCCGTCGGAGTTCCTCGGCATCTACACCATCGCGGTGCGAGCTGCGGGGCGCGGCGAGAAGATCTCGCCAACTACTTCCGCTGGTGCTCAAGCCCAGCGTTAGGTCTTGGCTCATGCACTTGCGGACGGCTCCATCTCTTCATGGGCGGACTGTGTCATCGGTTTGTCGGCGCCTTCACGGTGACCACAAACCCCATGGCGGAGAAGCGATCTGCATCTGCTCGTCCGAAGGAGGAGCCCCTAAGAAATACATCTGAAGATTCAGCCAGTGCGGCGCAACATCCCGAGCGTCCACCCTGCTTGATTATCGGCGCGTTTCATCGAGCGTCGCGTAACGCAGAGATGAGGAGGAGATGGCGATGTGCAAGATCGAAGATGTCGGCGAGCTCTATGCTCTGGCCGACAAGTGTCTTGTGGCTGAGGAGGAGGAAAATCCCGGAGAGATTGTAGGAGCGAAGGATCGGCGGTGAGGATCGGCCCGGCAAGGAAGAACCGGGCGGAACAATAGGAACGAAGGCTAAGGATGTGCTAGCTGTTGAGGATTCCGACAGCGGGCGGCTCGACAAGGCCAAAGCCGATGACTCCGGCAAGGCTGTGGTAGCCGCCGACAAGCGAGGATGGCTCCGACAGCGGTATTGCAAGATCCACGCACCAAGGGCCATGATCTCAATCCTGCAAGAAAGTCGAGCAGATCGGAGACTCTGAAAGCCGATCTGGCGCGCGATAAGGAGAGCCGGGGAGGTGGCGGAGGATCCGCAAGAAGCTTCCCGCCGGGGGAGGCGCGCTGGCAAGGCCAAGCAGCGGCAAGGAGACAAGCCTCCCGTGGCGCGACAAGGGCGAAGATGAAGATGAGGATGATGAAATGGAGGAAGATGAGGCTGAAGATCAAGAGTTTGAGAAGGCAGCGGAGGTGTTGTGCATCGGCGGTGGCGCCTCTCTGCACACCTCGCACCGCCAACTCAAGTAGTGGGTGCGAAGTGAGCCTGTGAGCCGTCCGTCGAGTCGCGCAAGCCTCTGAAGTGGTCCAACCGCCCATCATCTTGATGTTGAGGACCACCCTGATTGCATCACTGCGGTCGGGTGCTTGCCGATGTTGGTCTCACCAAAATCCATAACCTCAAGGTCACGAAGATGTTGGTTTGGCCGAGGCCTGCTGAACCTGATTTCCTCCGCGATGCTCAAGCTCGGATCCCCGACAGTGAGCTCGAAGAAACTGGTACCTTTCAAGGGATAAATCCGGGAAGGAGCAAGCTGAAGGGGAAGATCACACTGCCAGTGACGTTTGGCAGCGAGATGAATTTCAAGACAAAGAGGGTCACATTCGATGTTGCTGATATCCCATTACCCTACAATGGGATACTCGGCCGACCAGCGCTTGCCAAGTTCATGGCAGCCTCTCACTACGCATACAAAGTGCTCAAGATGCCTGGTCCGATAAGTGTCATTTCTGTCCAAGGTGACAAGAAGGATGCACTTATCTGCACCAACAAGATCTACCGGGAAGCAGCAGCCGCGGCGGAGCACAAGCCACTTGCTGCTGAAGCTCCCCGGAGGAAGAAGAAAGCCAAGTCCAGCAAGAGTAGCTCTGATGCCCACTCCGGCAAGTGCACATCTCCGGAGTGCTGCGCTGCCGTCGAGGACGCGCCATCGAGCTCCACCGGCAAGTGCAAGAAGGCAAAGGCAGATCTACCAAAGACTAAGCCCGGCAAGAACAACTCTGGTGCCTGCTCCGGCAAGCGCACCTCTCCGGAGTGCTGCGCTGCCGTCGAGGACGTACCATCGAGCTCCACCGGCCAGTAGGGCAAAGAAAGCAGCCAGTTTCAAACTTTTGGGTTGCGTTCCCTGAAAATCCATACCTTGTATGGAGAACCTGTGCGCAAGGGGGTCGAATCGTGGCTAAGTTGCGCCCTTGATCTGTTTCGAGTCCGCTCAACGATGAAAGCGCGCTGCAACCAGCCCGACGAGTTCTTCTGCGGGCTAACACGCGGGAACTGCTGATGTTCGCACTCAGCAAGTGTGTTTCTTGTTGGCGGGTTCCTCAAAGCGTGAGGGTGGTGGCGTACAAGGGAGAAATCGGGGAGAAATGCGGCTGGCTGGAGCGCGAGAAGGCGGAAAAGCTAAGTTGCCCAAGTTTGAGTCTGAGAACACTTGCGTTTTAAGTTTTATGTTATATTCCTCGAGCGTTTGTGCCTTGTATGGAAAACCTATGCGGCGGAGGAACCAACTCGTGGTTTAGTTGCGCCCTTGCTTTGTTTCGAGTCCGCTCGACAATACAAGTCTTCTGCAAGCTGGCCGAAGGTTTCTTGCGGAAACAACACCGCCCGGTAGCTCTTGATGTTCCGCACTCAGCAAGTGTGTTAGCGCCCGACAAGTTCCCTAAAAGCGTAGGGTAAAAGCATTACAAGGGGTGTAATGGAGTAGAGGAATGCGTGTAAGCCTTGCCGTGGGGCGTCCTTTGTATGAGAAACTTGTCTTGTGAGAGGAGCTGACTCGTGGCTGAGTTGCACCCTTGATTTGTTTCGAGTCCGCTCAACAATGAAAGCGCTAGCGCAACCAGCCCGACAAGGCTTCTTGCGGAGGCAACACCGCCAGCCAGCTGCTGATGTTCCGCTTTTCAGCAAGCGTGTATGCACCGGCAAGTCCCTAAAAAGCGTGAAGTATAAACATACAAAGGCGAAGCATGGCATTGCGTTGCTTAGCGTGAAAATGCATACAAAAAGTAACTTATCATGGCGCTGTCTAAGTTGTTTTCATGACTGAAATGACAGCAACAAGCAAAAGAAAACAGAAGAAGCGCGCCGACACAGGCCCGGCAAACCCGGTTTCTTTGGGGGCTGCGAGTCTGAAATTCGCCAGCGGCAAGCCGGGATCCTGAGGGGCCGCGGCGTTAGCGACAAGGGCAAGGAAAGGCGCACCGGCACCTGGGTCTCGGCGGAGCCAGAGTTGCCAAGGGCTGCAAATGACAAGATTCATCCCCGGCAAGCCAGAGTCGCCGGGGGCTGTGATATCAAATGAGTTTTTCATCCCTCATCATGCATCCTCTTATGGACAGGAGAATGCGAGGACGCATCCTTGAACGAGTGTGCCTTGTATGGAAAAACCTGTGCGCGGAGGAGCCGAATTGCGGCCAAGTTGCGCCCTTGATTTGTTTTCGAGTCCGCTCAACAATACAAGTGCGCTGCAACTGGCCCGACAAGGTTTCTTGCCGGAAGCAGCACCGCCAGCAGGCTGCTGACGTTCCGCACTCAGCAAGTGTGCTTGCGCCGGCAAGTTCCCTCAAAGCGTAGGGTGGAAACATACAAGGCACAGAATCAAGTAAAGGATATAACCCGGCAAGCATTCCCCTCTTTTCTTTAAGAAACATCCCAATTAAGTACAGGTCCATGGAGGATGAAAAACATGAAAGAGAGGATTACAAGTTTTAAATGCAGCTAAGGCCCGAAGGCTTACAAACAAAAAAAAGAGATAAGATGCCCGTAATCCTTCTCCTGTTTCTCTCTTCAGGAGGTAGGTCAAGGAGGCCCGGCAAGAAGTTTGCGGGGAAGGGCAAGGCCGCCTAGGTGAGCCTCAGGTGCAGAAGACACCAAGAGAACACCGGGAGCCGGCAGGGAGCTTGGCGGAGGCAGGCGCGGAAGCAAAGCTCGAAGCGAGGCGGCGGGGCGTCGGCCTGCTGTCGAGGCACCTCGCCCTCGTACTCCGACTTAGCGGCCTTGCCGCCACCCTCTTCCTCTTCGCAGCCTCCCTCGGCCGCCCAGGAGGCGGCCCGGGGAGTTCAGAAGGCAGCGACCGGATGATGGGGTCGCGGTGGCCTTGCGCGGCGGCCCGGCGCCTGGTCGGACTCACTTTGCCGCCGTCGTCGTCGCTGTCGCTCTCCTGCTCGTCACTCTCGCTCGAGGGGCAGTCTTCGCTATCGGAGGAGCTGTCCACGCAGCATCTCGCCCGGGTGCCGGAGTCCCCGAAGACCTTGACGGCGAGAAGGTCGCCCTCCATTAACTTAAAATGGAGGGTAAACCCCGCCGTCAAGCTGTGGATGTGGGCGATACGACACTAACTCGAGTGCCGCTGATCCCGCAGCCCCTCATGCGCAACTCCAACATCTCGGGCGGGTCCGGTTCCATCAGCGCTTACAAGCGGGGCGGAAGCGGGCGGCGGCAGGTGCCAGCGCAGCAGCGAAGAACTCGAGTGCGTCCCGGTGTGCACCGCCTCGAGGAAGGCTGCCGGCGGAGGCGGGGTGGCGCACCGCCCGGCCGCCTCTCCCAGCGCTCCGACCACGTCCTCGACCTCGTCCACGGCCTCGCCCCCTCCCTCTTCCCCTCGTGGCCGGCTCCGCCACCACAGGCGCGGGATAGGGAGAGGCGCGCTGCCTGGTGGCGACCCTCGCCGCCACCGATGAAGGACCAGGGTTCCCTCCCTCCATGGCAGATGGGAGGAAGAGTAGCAGAAGTTGAAGAAAGAGGAAGAAGAGGAAGTGCGGGATTTTTGCGCTCCCCTTCCGCCCTTTTTAAGGAGCGAGGTGGGGGCTCGGCCGCCCGCTCATGTCGAACAGGGGAGGCGGAGAGGCGAACCCGACCCACCATCTCCGCCCGTGGCTCGGTTTCCCACCGCCGCCCACGACCCCCGCGCATGGGAGCGCGTGGCGGGGAGATGAAGCCGGCGGCGGATGAAGTGACCTCGCCCTGCCCGTGATCACGGGGTGGACACCTTGAAAATCGCACACACCACCGCCTCCCACGGCGCGCGCGATCGGCGTGCGTGCCGCTTCTGAGAGGGCGCGGTGGACCGCGAGTCCGATTTTGTGTGGACCCAGGCCGCGTGTGCCCGTGCACTGTTTTGGGCCTGGCCCAACAACGCCCGGCACCGTGTATGACCCAGGCCCGGGGGCTCCTGTTGGTGTACTAAAGTAGGGGGTACCTTAGTACCCGAACTTCGTCTGCAGGCGATCACGGCGCCCCGCGGCAAGGCTTGCCGGGCGCCCGTCAAGACCCTCCGTCATTTCCTATTACTGCCATTCAAAGAACAAAGTATCAACTCAGAAGACAAAGGCCCCGGCGAGAGGAGCTTGCCGGGAAGGTAACAAAGCGCTTCGAGAAGACTTGCCGCGGCGCCCAGCGTCCGGCAAGGCCGGCGGCAACAAGCTTGCGGCACAACAAAGAAGGGCAGCGGCAAAGCACTTGCAGCGGCAAGGCTGCCACCAAACTCCAGCGCATCCAGCGACGTGTCACCCAGGACCATCCGGGGGCGCGTGGCGGCGCTGCGCAGCCATGCGGGCGCGGTGTAGCGGAGCTGACAGAGACGCCATCGTGGCAACCGGTGGCTCACCTATGATCGTTTCTTTGCACTATTGGGCGGCCGGACGGGCATTAAATGCCCTTGTCCCTGCCGTCGAGTTAGGTAGGGGACACATTGATCCTTTGTTGTACCAACCTGCGTTTTTACCTTTTACCCCCTCTTCCCTCGCTGCCACTGTGGGTGCCCCTTTAGACTATAAAGGGATGCCCATGCGCACGTAGAAGGGTTGATCCATTGACACACGCATAACACCACCATCGCTTTCGCACTCTCGAGCAAGATCAAATACAAATACAAAGGCAGCGATAGGAGTTTTATCTCTCCGGAGAGCTCCGAAGCTGGGTAAAAATCACCCGTCTCCCCCGCGCGCCCGACCTCGATCTGCTCTGCGCACGCCCTCCGCTCCCTTGCCGGACTAGAAGGGGCCCCCCGTGCCCCATAGGTGCTCGTGGCCGCAGCGAGAACGCCCCGACACTCGGCGTCCTCGTCGGCGCGTGGGGTAGAGGCAGTCGGGATTGAATTCACATCCGACGAGGCCAACGACCCGCTCGATGAGTCGGGGAGATCGTCATCAGCCGGACTACGGGCAGAAGGCGGCGTTAGAAGGATACTACGTGACATAAAAGATATTGCATATAAATGATCCGGATACTTACGATCTTGCCGGACGCCTGGCCCTTGGAGGCCACTCATCTCGCTAATCTGGTGTTGGCGAAACTGTCGGGGATAGTTCTCCCCTCTTGGACCCTTGGCCTCCCGATTGGGAAGCCTTCCTCTTCTTCTCTCCCTCCTCCGGGAAGAATACTCCCTCCTCCTGCGTCTTGGGGGAGAGTCAGCGTCGTCGTTAGGCGCTGATTCTGAGAACTCTTTCAAGTCCCCACGGCCACCTTCTTGGCCTTCTTCTCCGGCACCACGTGCGGTGCCGGAACCAGCAGCCCTGCTAAGCGGGCGTCCACTGGATCTTCTGGCATGGGAGCCGGGCTGGTGAGTTGCCTGGCCTTCTCCATCCATTCCTGTCAAAGGAAAGGAAGGGATGAAACCCTCTTATGATCGATTCGATTACTACAAAGTGTCCCGTAATGGGGTTGAATCACTTACCTCGTCAGTTGGATACTGCGAGCTGAATTCGCGATCTTCCGTCGCGGATGCGGGGGCTTCGGCGCCCTTAAACAGCACCCTCCAGGCGCCTTCGTATGTTGTATCAAAGAGCCCACTCAGCGCCTGGTGCTGTTCCGGATTGAACTCCCACAGATTGAATGCCCGTTCTTGGCATGGGAGAATCTGGCGGATGAGCATGACTTGGACCACGTCGACGAGCCTGAGCTTATTGCTCACCAGCTTCTGGATGTAGGTTCGGAGTCCAGTCACCTCCTTCGGATCGCCGCACAGCAAGCCCTTCTCTTTCCAGGAGGTGAGCTGCGTGGGGATGCCAGATCTAAACTCGGGGGCCGCCGCCCATGTGGGCTTCTTGGCGGCTCGGTGATGTAGAACCACCCGATTGCCACCCCTTGCGGAGTCCACAAAGGCCCTTTGAGCCAAGGGCGTTGGGCAATTTGCCCAACATGGCGCCTCCGCATTCGCTTGTGTGCCCTTCACAACCTTGACAGCGTTGAAGGTCTTGAGCCACGAGGCGAAGTGGGGCGGATCTGAAGGAAGGCCTCGCATTACCCACGATAAACGCCGAGATGTTGAGGATGAAGTTGGCGCCGGATCGTGGAAATCTAGGCCGTAGTAAAACATGAGCCCCGGATGAATGGATGGGCGGAAAGCCCAATCCACGGAGGAAGTGGGGAGGAAGGCGACCCTCGTGAGGCCAGGGGTAGGGATGAGCTGCCCCTCGTCGGGCGACCGATCGCGATATCGCCAGAAAGGTATCCGGCGTTGCGCAGCTTGGTGATGTCCTCCTCCTTAGCGGTGGAGGCCAACCATTTGCCTCCCGCTCTGGACATATTCGGAGAAGGTCGAGGTGAGATGCGAGAGCTTGGGCGTTGGAGCTTGAGTGCGCAGAGATGGATAAGCAAAGGAGGAAGAAGGCATAGGTGAGAAGGTAAATCCTTATCCCTTATATGTAGGCGGGCGAAACTGTGCGTCCCCTACCGGCCTAGTAAAACTCGCTTATCTCCCAAGCGCCACCATCAATGGCGCGGTTGGGTTACCCACGTCTGTATTGATGAGAATCCCGGAATAAGGGGAACACGATCTCTGCTTCGACAAGACGTGCCAAGGAAACCGCTGAGGTGGTATAGTAAAAAACGATTCAAACAAAGGCTTGGTAGCGGTGTGATGTCACGCTGCGTAGTACGTCAGCAGATTGAGCTACTGTATATTTTATTCTCTCTACGGTGGGATGTGGAATTTATTTTGCAGAGCCGGACACTATCCTGGTGTTCATGATCTTCTCTGGATTATTCAAGGGAGGAACCCGCCTTGCAATGCCGAACATTATGCGCGCCGGACTAATCGTCATTGAAGCCTGGTTCGAGGAGCTCTTGAGGAGTCTGGACTAGGGGTGTCCGGATAGCCGGACTATCATTATCTGCGGACTCCAAGACTACGAAGATACAAGATTGAAGACTCCGTCCGTGTCCGGATGGGACTTTCCTTGGCGTGGAAGGCAAGCTTGGCGTCTGGATATGTAGATCTCCTACCATTGTAACCGACTCTGTGTAACCCTAGCCCTCTCCGGTGTCTATATAAACCGGAGGGCTTTAGTCCGTAGGAAAACATACATTACAACAATCATACCATAGGCTAGCTTCTAGGGTTTAGCCTCCTTGATCTCGTGGTAGATCTACTCTTGTACTACCCATATCATCAATATTAATCAAGCAGGACGTAGGGTTTTACCTCCATCGAGAGGGCCCGAACCTAGGTAAACACATCGTGTCCCTCGTCTCCTGTTACCATCCGCCTAGACGCACAGTTCGGGACCCCCTACCCGAGATCCGCCGGTTTTGACACCGACAACCACCGAGATGAGCGATCGGTCCCACCGAGATTGCAATGTAAACTCTCTGTTTCCTTTTCGTAACGTTTCAGTACCACCGAAATGAGCGAACCGGTCCCATCAAGTTTACCTGACCAACTCTCTGTTTAGCTTATTACCAAAATCGGTCCCACCGAGTTTGTGTAATCGGTCTCACCGAGATTACGTTATGCCCTAACTCTAACCATATCGGTCCTACCGAGTTGCATGTCGGTCACACGAAAATCCTATGGTCACTAGATTTGCTGAATAGGTCCGACCGAGTTTCTTAATTCGGTCCCACCGAGTTTGCCAAGTTGTGTGTAACGGTAAGATTTTGTGTGGAGGCTATATATACCCCTCCACCTCCTCTTCATTCGTGGAGAGAGCCATAAGAATGAACCTACACTTCCAGCATACATTTTCTGAGAGAGAACCACCTACACTTGTGTTGAGGCCAAGATATTCCATTCCTACCATATGAATCTTGATCTCTAGCCTTCCCCAAGTTGCTTTCCACTCAAATCTTCTTCCCACCAAATCCAAATCCTGTGAGAGAGAGTTGAGTGTTGGGGAGACTATCATTTGAAGCACAAGAGCAAGGAGTTCATCATCAACACACATTTTGTTACTTCTTGGAGAGTGGTGTCTCCTAGATTGGCTACGTGTCACTTGGGTGCCTCCGACAAGATTGTGGAGTTGAACCAAGAAGTTTGTAAGGGCAAGGAGATCGCCTACTTCGTGAAGATCTATGTCAGGACCCCGACTCAATGCCACATCGATCTAGCATGTAACACCTCATATCACTTTGCGGCCTCACGCACGGTATCCCCACGGGTGTCGCCTTACCTTTGCCCGGGACCGTTTAGCCTTTTGGCACGTATATGATAGTGTCGCTAGCATCCATATGATAAGGGCCGGGCTGACATGGCTAGTCGTAAACCCAAAGTGGCACAAACTTACGAGGACAGGCATCCATGACCCGAGCATCGAGCGTGTCGGTCATAGCGAGTGAATCCGGGCTGTAGCTGGGCGAGACTCGGGCTAGCAGGACTCCGGTATTCATCGCGTGACATTTCCCGAAGGACGGAACACGAGAGCGAAGAAGGACACATGCGGCCAGCCTAAGTGTTCGGAGCGTAGCAAGCTACCATGGCTCGATGGAAGCACTAGGAGACATTTCCGTAAGTAGAGGCTACTAAGGATAAACAACTAGATAGTTAGATCCACACATAGCAATACACATTACACGTCGCATAACATGCAAGTATGTGCTGTACAACGTGGCATCACAGCATAACTCAACAACTCATATAGATAAGGCTCAGAAGAGCCATCATAGCATTTATTGCAAACAGGGGTCACAAGACCCATGATACAGAGCATACAAGCAACAAGCGGAAGCATTACATGTCTGGGTACAGACATCTACAAATGAAAAAGGCTGAAGAGCCTGACTATGTACAACATCCGATCAAGATCGTAGCTGAGGTACAAGCTACTCGTAGAAGTCCACGAGAACACTAGTAAGACCGAAGTCTCATTGCAAAAACATAAATAAAGCAACATGAGTACAAAGGTACTCAGCAAGACTTACATCAGATCCTATCATACATGCATTTGTATCAAGAGGGTAATGTGGGGTTTAGTTGCGACAAGCCAGCTTTGACTCTGTGGCTATCTGTTCTCGACTACGAGAACTTCTTTGAGGTGATATAGGCGCTGCAGTCCACTAATCACCACACAATACACTACTATGGATTCATCCCGTCTCCCCTCGAGAAGGCCATCCATAGCACTCACACTTGTCTTGAGCATTTTATAGTATCCACTTCAAGTTGTCTATGTACCATGTAAGCATCCAAGAAGTCCATATCCATGGACCCGGCTATTGAATAGATCATGTTAACCTGCGAGGGTGTACTTCTTCACACGCTCTCGCCACTTACCACCATGTACCGTCATGTATCTCGGCAACCTTCAAGCGGAAGCTTTGGCGAGGAGTCGGCCACGACGACTAACCACACAAGACTCTAGCCACGTTTATCGCCTATTCGGGTTCCATCCGCAAGGAGATCCGGCGGGGTGTCGCTCACGGCCCCAAGCGATGTGAACAGGGTTCCCAAGCCCACCTCGCCGGATGGATCTCGCTTGGTACACCGTGCCACTTGTGCCTAGTCTATCCCAAGCCCACGGCGGGTGCCACTTGGTAGACTACTAACACTACCTACAAACACGAAACTAGTTGCGACTCTGGACAGAGATCAAGTTGGTTAATAAGTCGAGAGGGCTTGGGCGCCGGAGCCCAATGTGTGGTAGTGTCGAGTCATTGGACAACATACATAGAACTTCGATTGCTTAGGGCGGTTCGAGTGAGACAACCCACCATGTACTCCTACATGGCCTCTCACGCTACCTTTACCAAATCGTGTTCACACACTTAACTCTCGACACAGAACAACTCATAACACTCCAATTCATTCCCAATGAATCGGAGACACAACTCTAAGCAATAGCAGGCATAGCATGGTAGGAACACAACATGGGCTCAATCAACTCCTACACATGCTAGTGGGTTTTAACTATTCTTGTGGCAATGACAGGTCATGTAGAGGAATGGGTTCAACTACATGCAGCACAAAGTAGCAGATGAATCGTTGTTGTCCTAATGCAATAGCGAGAGCAGGAGGCGAGAGAGTAGGATTTTATCGGAATGAACAAGGGGTTTGCTTGCTGGTAGATCAACAAGGAAGGCACTGCTTCACAGAGCAGTACTCTGGAGCACTCTCGGGGCGGGACCTATCGAGAAGGAGCAGTGCCAACAATCAATACACAAACATATGCAACAATATGATGCATGAACATGGCATGAAGATGTGATGTTGTTTGAGCTAATGCAACTAGTATTCATTTGGTTTGAAGTCCATTTGAACCAAAAGCTCAAATGCAACTCTAAATTAAGTCTTTAATATGCCATAATGTGTTTTCACATATTCAGCATGTATAAGTTGGTTTGTCATGCATGAAACTAGTACAGATGGAAAGATTGCATTTTTCTGATAATTTTTCATATATAAATTATTTCAATCGAGCTACGGTTGAATTTCTATGATTTTACGAAGTTTAAATCATTTTACGGAATTTCTGATTTATTTTAATTCGAGAAAATAGTTAATTGCATCGACACTGCGTCATGCTTGCGTCGGCAAGTCAAAGCTATGACGACCAGGTCAAACTGACGTGTGGGACCCTACGTCGATGTTATAGTTAGTTAAGAGAGGTTAGTTTTTTAAACTAATCCTAAACTAAAGATTAGCGGCGGGCCCCACATGTTGGTGTCACCGGGTGGGTTAGTTAGCGAGGTTGACCGGTCAATCCGCCGGCGTTCAAGCTTGGCCGAGCGAGAGCAGCGGAGGGCTCGGAATCGCCGTTCGGCGACCATTTAGGCGGCGGAGACCACAGACGAGAAGCTGAGGCTCGTCCGCGCATCAAGTGGGACAATGGGAGGCTGGGCGCGGCGAGCTCGGCGGAGCCAGGCTCGAGGCGGCGGTCGGAGTTCGGCCGAGGCGGGCGTAGCGCTGCGATGCATGGGGCGGCGGTGAGAGCACCGGGCGTAGCCGGGCTCGTCCGCATCAGCGGAGGCGGCGGGAGGGCGCGAGTGGCTGAGCTCGCGGGCGAGCTCGCGGCGGTGTTCGAGGCGAGAGGATCTGCGGCTGCGGTGTCGGAGGCGAAGCGGAGAAGAGGGAGGAGCAGCAGCTCACGGTGATTTGTGAGCGTCAGCGGGCTCGGGGCCTTGGCAGCGGCGTCTGGTCGATGGAGATCTCTGGCGGCAGCGATGAAGAGCGGCAGCAGTGGCGGCGATGGAGGCCGTCCGGTCGTGGCAGCGAGGGTAAGCGGGTCGTGGCGGAGCTTCTGGCGCGGCGGGAGGGCAAGGTGGCGGTGGCCGGCAGCGGCAGTGGCGCTCTCCGGTCTTCAGTGAGAGAGGAGAGGAAGCGAGGAGGAGAGGCAGAGAGAGGGGTGTGTGGCGGGGGAATCGGGCGGCAGCAGAAGAAGCCTCATGGCGGCGTCCGCTAGCGAGGAGGCGCGAGGCGAGCTGGTGGCGTGGGCGCTGCCCGTGTCTGTGCGTCGACCAGCGCTGGCGGCTGGCGCCAGGAGGACGGCAGCGGTGGTGGGCTGGGCGGCCTCTTTGGGCAGGCAGCCAGACCGCATAGTCTTGATAAGTGCAGGTGGGTTTCTTCCTTTTATTTTATTTTTCTATTTTCGACATTTGTTTTGATTTAGTAAAATAATACTAAATCAATTTATTTTCTTATGCCAATTTTTGTAGGAACTAGTGGTATTATTCTAGAGCTCCTCAACAAATGGCATAATTTTTGGACAACATTTTATATATATAACAATATATATCCAAAGCAAATAACTATTGCATTAATTCCAAATGCCCAAAATAAATATTTATGAGCCCTAAAAATATTGGTTTATTTTATCTCTGCCCAATATTTTGAGAGAGAGACATGAACATTTTCTTGGACCTTTTGGAGCAATTTTATCTGGGTCATTTCCAGAAATGATTCTGAGGTTTCACAAATCCCCAATTCAAATTTAAATGAAATTTAAACATGATGCAAAAATGACTAGCTAGCCTTGAGCATACCAGAACTAGGGACGTGACAACTCGCCCCCACTTGAAAGAATCTCGTCACGAGATTCGGGGGTCGACGGAAAGAAGGTGGGGTACTCCAGTCGAAGACGATCTTCTCGCTCCCAAGTAGCTTCTCTCTCGGAATGATGAGACCACTGAACCTTGAGAAACTTGATGTTATGACGTCGAGTGACACGCTCTGCTTGATCAAGAATGCGAACCGGGTACTCTCGGTATGTGAGGTTATCTTGGAGATCAAGCGTTTCGTGGTCCACTCCGCGGATAGGATCGAGAAGCAGCGCTGAGTTGAGAGGCGTGGAAGACATCATGAACTCGAGAAAGATGTGGGGTAGTTCAAGCTGGTAGGCAACCTCTCCTCGTTTAGCGAGAATGCGAAAAGGACCAATGTAACGAGGAGCCAACTTGCCCTTGATGCGAATCGATGGGTACCCTTCAAAGGAGTAACCCGAAGGTAAGCTTTGTCGCCAACTTCATAAGTCATATCCTTATGATGGCGATCATCTTGGCTCTTTTGCGAGGCAGGGCTGTTTTCAAATTCTCACGAATGATCGAACTTGCTCTTACGCCTCTGGATCATGTCGGTCCAAAGAATTGTCTTTCACGGTTTCGACCAGTTCAAGGTGTTCGACATCTTCGTCCATAGAGAATCTCAAAAGGAGCTTTCTTGAGGCTGGATTGATAGCTATTGTTATAAGCAAACTCGGCAAAAGGAAGACATTTCTCCCAATCCATACCGAATGAGATAGCATAAGCTCTAAGCATGTCTTGAGAATTTGGTTGACCCGTTCCACGACCACTTGATTGAGGGTGGAAGCGGTCTTGAAGGAAAGATGGGTTCCCATGGCGGTTTGGAAACTCTCCCGAAATGAGAAGTGAAAAAGACTACCACGGTCTGAATTGATCTCTAGTGGAACACCATGAAGTGATACTATTAGAAATATATAAGTCGGCGAGCTGACTAGCGGTGATACTCTCTCGAGCAGGAAGGAAGTCGCCACTTTGGAGGCGATCAATGACTACGAAGATAGCATTATTCCCTTTCTTGGTCTGGGAAAGCGGTGATGAAGTCCATACCAACTTTATCCCATTTCCATTCAGGAATAGCTAAAGGCTGAAGGGTGCGGCAGGTCTTTGATGCTCTGCTTATGCGCGACGACAAAGCGTCACAGTTAGCAATAAAGCGAGCAATTTCTCTCTTCATCCTAGTCCACGGAACCTCTGGCGTAGGTCTGATACATCTTAGTACTACGGGATGAATCGTGAGAGGAGATTCATCGCCTCCTTAAGAATCAATTATCGCAGATGTTGATTCTTGGGAACCCTAGCGATTCTCAAAGAAAACAACACCACGATCATCCATAGAGAAACATCCACCAACTCCTTCTTAATGTTTCTCTTGATCAGGAAATTCCGTATCTGCTTTTGAGCTGCGATAATCCGATCCTCAAGATCAGGTTTAGCCACCAAGGTAGAAAGGAATCCGTGAGGAGCTATGTGAAGGTTAAGCTTACAAAATTCCTCATGGAGAAGTGGTTGGCCCTGCTGCAACATGAGATTGTTGCAATAGGATTCTGACTTAGAGCATCAGCCATGACATTAGCTTTGCACAGGTGTAGGTAATCCTAAGTCGTAATCTGAGATCAACTCAACCAACGTCTTTGCCTAAGGTTCAGATCTGGTTGGGTGAAGATATACTTGAGACTACGGTGATCGGTGTAGATCTCATAGCGTTTACCAAGAAGGTAATGTCGCGGTCTTGAGTGCATAGACTACGGTTGCAAGCTCTAGATCATGTGTAGGATAATTCTCCTCATGTGGATGCAAGCTGTCGAGATGCATAGGCAATCACATGCGATCCTGCATAAGAATGCAACCTAGTCCTGTCGTGAGGCATCGCGATGAATAACAAAGTCTTTAGTGAAATCCGGTGGCACAAGTATGGGAGGCGAAGTCGAGGCGTCTTTTGGTTCTGAAAACTGTACTCACTTGTGGGGACCACTCAAACTTTTATCTTTCTTGAGAAGTTCCGTGAGGGTTTGGCTACTTTGGAGAAGTTTTCAACAAAGCGGCGACAATAGCTGGCTAGACCAAGGAAACTCCTAACTTGTTTAACGGTTTCAGGTGGAGTCCAATCAAGAACGGCCTTAACTCTCTCGGGGTTGACTACAATGCCCTTACCAGAGATTACGTGGCCTAGATAGGTCACTTCTGGCAACCAAAATTCGCACTTGGAGAACTTGGCATAAAGGCGGTGCTCTCTGAGTTTTTCTAGCACAAGTCTAAGATGTTCGGCATGCTCTTCCTCGTTCTTCGAGTAAATAAGAATATCATCGAGGTAAACCACGACGAACTTATGTAGGTACTCCATGAAGATCGTGTTCATCAAGCGGGAGAATGTGGCTGGAGCGTTGGTTAGGCCAAAGGACATGACGGTGTACTCGTACTGGCCATAACGAGTGACAAAGGCTGTCTTAGGAATGTCCCCATTTCTGATTTTGATTTGGTGGTAGCCTAACCTCAAATCCATCTTGGAGAAGACTGAGGATCCAGCGAGCTGATCATACAGGTCGTTGATCCTGGGGAGCGGATATTTGTTCTTTATCGTGACCAAATTAACGGGACGATAATCTACAACCATCCGGTCCGTACCATCCTTCTTCTTGACGAAGAGGACGGGGCAAGCCAAGGGAAGAACTAGGGCGGATGAAACCCTTTTGCAAGGACTCATCAAGTTGTTTCTTAAGCTCGGCTAGTTCTAAGGGTGCCATCTTGTAAGGTCTCCTAGAGATTGGAGGCGGTTCTGGGATAAGATCTATGACGAACTCTACATCTCTGTCGGGTGGAACACTGGCAGTTCCTCTGAAAGACATCCGGAAAGTCACGGACTACGGGATATCTTCAAGGTGCGGAAGAGGCTGGCATTAAGAGAATAGAGTTGGCGCTTTGCAACTCTGGTGGAGCGGTGACTATCTTGCGGATGGATGTGTAAGCTGAACAGACCTGGTGGAACAATCAATCTTGGCATGATGAGCTGTCATCCAGTCCATACCCAAGATGATGTTAATATCTGAAGACTTGAGAGCTATAAGTGATGCAAGGAATACAAGTCTGTCTACAAGGATTTCGTTACCATGGCTTACACTAGAAGTTTGCCATTTGGATCCAGGAGTTTGAATAAGTAGTGGGGAGGGCATATCACAAAATGACATGTCGTGCAAGCGGGCATAGCTTTCAGAAATGAAGGAATGAGACGCTCCAGTATCGAATAGAACCGATGCTGGGTGACAGTTGACAAGGAGTGTACCAAGAACGACATCGGATCATCATGGCGTCTTTAGCTGAGGCGTGATGCACAAGTCCAAGTTCGAGGTGAGGTGACTGGCACTAATCATCTTGCGTGATGGCTTACCATGGCCAGCAGACTTCTCGGGCTGGGGTGGAGCAACTCTAGTGCGAGTGCAAATACGGGCAATGTGGCCTGGCTCTCCGCACTTGTAACAATTCTTGGAGGTAGAACGTGGACCCGCATTGGCAGGCGGTCCACCAATAGGCCTGGATGGAGCATACTGCTGAACTAGATGGGGTGCCACATAAGATGGCCTCGGTGTATATCCGGGTGGAAGAGCGGAGTTTGGAACCCAAATCCGGCGCTTCTGAGAACTAGAACCGGAGGAAGATCCCAAATCACGGGTGTGCTTACGAGACTCCTCGTAAGTGAGCTGAGCTTGTCTCTGCATTAATGGCCTTGTTCACAAGAGCTTGGAACGTATCACAATGATGCAAGTGGAGATCTCGACGCAACTTGGGGTTGAGACCCTTCCGGAACCTAGCCTACTTCTTGGCGTCCGTAGACACCTCTTCTGTGGCATAACGAGCAAGGTTCTCAAACTCTCTACTGTAAGCATCAACGGCCATCTTACCCTGGGTGAAACTACCGAACTCCTCTCTCTTGCGATCGATGAGGGCTTCAGGAATGTGATGCTCGCGAAAAGCCTCAGTGAAATCCCTCCAGGTAGGAATCTGACCAGCTGGAAGCATAGCCTCATAGTTCTGCCACCAAAGACTAGCAGGACCTTCCGGGTGGTATGTGGCATAGGTGACCTTGTCATCTTCAGCTACGTTCGCGAGCGGAGCTTATGAGTGATGCTACGGGCGGTCATACGCATCGAGTGGCTCGATGGAATGATGAAAGGTAGGTGGGTGCAAGCGAATGAAGTCATGAATGGTTGCAGACCCTTTGAACCGATGTGCGGTGTTCTCCTCGTCACGTGCCAACAAGCGGTTAGACTCACGCTTGTTTCTCTCCATCTCTAACATGAACTCTGTCAGCGAAGGCTGGTGGGAGGATCCTCATCCCTACCATCTCCGTGGTTACGGCTATGAGCAATAGAACTTCGCTTAGCGATGACATCACGAGAAGCGAAACCAAAGGCGGAATCAGCATCAACTATAGGCTATAGAATGTAGGACAAGGAAATTAGTAACTCTCGAACTCCTAGGGCAATTCCGGTAGCATAATGGCGATAAAATGCTCGAGAATGAGACATCTGCTAAAATGGGGTAGTAACATACTCAACATCACCACTTAAGGTTTGAGATCATACTAAGCAGGCTACTGGAAGTACTCGGCGGGTATGACTCGATCAACCAATCCTATGGGACTACGGAGTAGTAACACGTGATCTGATAGGCGGAAGAAAGCCTAGTTCCTTAACCCCGGGAAAGATATGATGATTTCGGATCGAAGGCCATGAGGTATAAGGAGTAAAAAGAGCCTTACGTTCCTTCCCACAATCAATTCCCTTACATAACTAAAGAATTTCTAGACTCAACTTGACCGGTTTGGCTTGGTAATCCTGAGGCGATCGGGCTCGATACCAAAGCTGTCGGGACCCGACTCAATGCCACATCGATCTAGCATGTAACACCTCATATCACTTTGCGGCCTCACGCACGGTATCCCCACGGTGTCGCCTTACCTTTGCCGGGACCATTTAGCCTTTTGGCTGCGTATATGATAGTGTCGCTAGCATCCATATGATAAGGAGCCGGGCTGACATGGCTAGTCGTAAACCCAAAGTGGCACAAACTTACGAGGACAGGCATCCATGACCCGACATCGAGCGTGTCGGTCATCGGTGAGTGAATCCTGGGCTACAGGACTCCGGTGAACCGGGCTGTGGGGCTAGCGAGGACTCCGGTATTCATCGCGTGACATTTCCCGAAGGGAGACACGAGAGCGAAGAAGGACACATGCCGGCCAGCCTAAGTGTTCGGAGCGGTAGCAAGCTACCATGGCTCGATGGAAGCACTAGGAGACATTTCCGTAAAGAGGCTACTAAGGATAAACAACTAGATAGTCGGATCCACACATAGCAATACACATTACGTCGCATAACATGCAAGTATGTGCTGTACAACATGGCATCACAGCATAACTCAACAACTCATATAGATAAGGCTCAAAGAGCCATCATAGCATTATTGCAAGCAGGGGTCACAAGACCCATCATACAAAACATACAAGCAACAAGCGGAAGCATTACATGTGCAGGTGCAGACATCTACAAATGAAAAAAGGTGAAGAGCGACTATCTACAACATCCGATCAAGATCGTAGCTGAGGTACAAGCTACTTGTCGAAGTCCACGAGAACACTAGTAAGACCGAAGTCTCATTGCAAAAACATAAATAAAGCACCATGAGTACAAAGGTACTCAGCAAGACTTACATCAGATCCTATCATACATGCATTTGTATCAAGAGGGTAATGTGGGGTTTAGTTGCGACAAGCCAGCTTTGACTCTGTGGCTATCTGTTCTCGACTACGAGAACTTCTTTGAGGTGATATAGGCGCTGCAGTCCACTAATCACCACACAATACACTACTATGGATTCATCCCGTCTCCCCACGAGAAGGCCATCCATAGCACTCACACTTGTCTTGAGCATTTTATAGTATCCACTTCAAGTCGTCTATGTACCATGTAAGCATCCAAGAAGTCCATATCCATGGACCCGGCTATTGAATAGATCATGTTAACCTGCAGGGTGTACTTCTTCACTGCGCTCGCCACTTACCACCATGTACCGTCATGTATCTCGGCAACCTTCAAGCGGAAGCTTTGGCGAGGAGTTGGCCACGACGACTAACCACACAAGACTCTAGCCGGGTTTATCGCCTATTAGGGTTCCATCCGCAAGGAGATCCGGCGAGGTGTCGCTCACGGCCCCAAGCGATGTGAACAGGGTTCCCAAGCCCACCTCGCCGGATGGATCTCGCTTGGTACACCGTGCCACTTGTGCCTAGTCTGTCCCAAGCCCACTGGCGGGTGCCACTTGGTAGACTACTAACACTACCTACAAACACGAAACTAGTTGCGACTCACAGGCGAGAGATCAAGTTGGTTAATAAGTCGAGAGGGCTTGGGCGCCGGAGCCCAATGTGTGGTAATGTCGAGTCATTGGACAACATACATAGAACTTCGATTGCTTAGGGCGGTTCGGTGAGACAACCCACCATGTACTCCTACATGGCCTCTCACGCTACCTTTACCAAATCGTGTTCACACACTTAACTCTCGGCACAGAACAACTCATAACACTCCAATTCATTCCCAATGAATCGGACTGACACAACTCTAAGCAATAGCAGGCATAGCATGGTAGGAACACAACATGGGCTCAATCAACTCCTACACATGCTAGTGGGTTTTAACTATTCTTGTGGCAATGACAGGTCATGCAGAGGAATGGGTTCAACTACCGTAGCACAAAGTAGCAGATGAATCGTTGTTGTCCTAATGCAATAGCGAGAGCAGGAGGCGAGAGAGTAGGATTTTATCGGAATGAACAAGGGGTTTGCTTGCACGGTAGATCAACAAGGAAGGCCTTTGCTTCACTAACAGTACTCTCGAGCGGACTCTTGAGCGGGACCTATCGAGAAGGAGCAGTGCCAACAATCAATACACAAACATATGCAACAATATGATGCATGAACATGGCATGAAGATGTGATGTTGTTTGAGCTAATGCAACTAGTATTCATTTGGTTTGAAGTCCATTTGAACCAAAAGCTCAAATGCAACTCTAAATTAAGTCTCTTAATATGCCATAATGTGTTTTCTCATATTCAGCATGTATAAGTTGGTTTGTCATGCATGAAACTAGTACAGATGGAAAGGTTGCATTTTCTGATAATTTTTCATATATAAATTATTTCAATCTGAGCTACGGTTGAATTTCTATGAATTTATGAAGTTTAAATCATTTTACGGAATTTCTGATTTATTTTAATTCGAGAAAATGAATAATTCATCGACATGCGTCATGCTTGCGTCGAGCAAGTCAAGCTGGCTGACCAGGTCAAACTGACGTGTGGGGACCACACGTCGGTGTTATAGTTAGTTAACAGAGGTTAATTAACTTTAAACTAATCCTAAACTAAAGATTAGCGAGCGGGCCCCACATGTCGGTGTCACAGGTGGGTTAGTCAGCGAGGTTGACCGGTCAACCCCCCGGCGTTTAGCGCCCGGCGAGGCGAGCAGCGGAGGGCTCGGGAATCGCCGTTCGGCGACCATTTGGCGGCGGAGACCACGGGACGAAGCCAGGCTTCGTCGCGCACATCAAATGGGGAGGCGGGACGGGCGGCCGGCTTCGCGGAGGCGAGCAGGCGGCGGCGTCGGAGTTCGGAGGGCGGGCGTGGCGCTGCAATGCATGGGGGCGCGGTGAAGCACGGGCGTAGCCGGGCTCGTCCGCATCAGCGAAGCGGCGGAAGCGCGAGGTGGCTGAGCTCGCCGGGCGAGCTTCGCGGCGGCGGCTAGTGTTCGAGAGCGAGCGGGATGCGGCTGCGGTGTGCGGGGCGCGAAGCGGAGAGGGAGGAGGAGCAACAGCTCACAGTGGTTCAGTGAGCGTCGAAGCGGGCTCGGGGCCAGCGGCGGCGGCGTATGGTCGATGGAGATCTTCACGGCGGCGATGAAAACGACAGCAGTGGCGGCGATGGAGGCCGTCCGGTCGTGGCAGCGAGGAGTAAGCGGGTCGTGGCGGAGCTTCTGGCGCAGCGGGAGGGGAGGAGGTGGCGGTGTACACTGCGCGGCTGTGGCGCTCTCCGGTGCGCTTCGGTGAGAGAGGAGAGGAAGCGAGGAGGAGGGAGAGGCACGGGAGAGGGGGTGTGTGGCGGGGGAATCGGGCGGCGCGGGAAGAAGCCTCATGGCGTCCTTGTTGTGAGAGAGGGAGGCGGCGCAAGTGGTGGTGGCGTGGCGCTGCCGTGTCTGTGCGTCGGCCCAGCGCTGGCCGTGGCGCCCAGGAGGACGACAGCGGTGGTGGGCTGGGCCGGCTGTTGGGCCAGGCCAGCCAGAAGCCGCCTGATCTTGAGTAAGTGCAGGTGGGTTTCTTCCCTTTTATTTCTTTTTTCTATTTTCTGACATTTGTTTTGATTTAGTAAAATAATACTAAATCAATTTATTTTCTTATGCCAATTTTTGTAGGAACTAGTGGTATTATTCTAGAGCTCCTCAGCAAATGGCATAATTTTTGGACAACATTTTATATATATAACAATATATATCCAAAGCAAATAACTATTGCATTAATTCCAAATGCCCAAAATAAACATTTATGAGCCCCTAAAAATATTGGTTGATTTTTATCTCTGCCCAATATTTTCAGAGAGAGACATGAACATTTTCTTGGACCTTTTTGGAGCAATTTTTATCTGGGTCATTTCCAGAAATGATTCTGAGGGTTTCACAAATCCCCAATTCAAATTTAAATGAAATTTAAACATGATGCACAAATGACTAACTAGCCTTGAGCATACCAGAACTAGGGACGTGACAATCTACCGCTAGTGAGGCAAGTCCTTCATGGGCGACGGCCATGGTGGGATAGACAAGGTTGCTTCTTCGTGGACCCTTCGTGGGTGGAGCCCTCCGTGGACTCGCGCAACCGTTACCTTTCGTGGGTTGAAGTCTCCATCAACGTGGATGTATGATAGCACCACCTATCGGAACCACGACAAAAACATCTGTGTCTCCAATTGCGTTTGAATTCTCCAAACCCTTCCCTTTACATTCTTGCTAGTTGCATGCTTTACTTTCCGCTGCTCATATACTCTTTGCATGCTTGCTTTAATTGTGCTAAGTTAGCTAAAATTTGTCAAAAACTAAAATTGGGAAAAGGATAAGCTTTACTTTGGTCAAGTAGTCTAATCACCCCCCTCTAGACATACTTTCGATCCTACACAAACATAGCCATCCAATATATCGATCTTTATGTCTCGACCATTTCGAGACTCCTCGTCATGTCCGTGATCACATCTGGGACTCCAAACAACCTTCCGTACATCAAAACACATAAACTCATAATACCGATCGTCACAGAACGTTAAGCGTGTGGACCCTACGGGTTTGAGAACTACGTAGACTTGACCGAGACTCATCTCTGGTCAATAACCATTAACGGAACCTGGATGCTCATATTGGCTCCAACATATCCTACGAAGATCTTTATCAGTCAAACCGCATAACAACATACATTGTTCCCTTTGTCATCGGTATGTTACTTGCCCGAGATTCGATTGTCAGTATCTCAATACCTAGTTCAATCTCGTTACCGGCAAGTCTCTTTACTCGTTCCGTAATGCATCATCCCGCAACTAAATCATTAGTCACATTGCTTGCAAGGCTTATAGTGATGTGCATTACCGAGAGGGCCTATATATACCTCTCCGACAATCGGAGTGACAAATCCTAATCTCGACCTATGGCAACTCAACAAGTACCATCGGAGACACCTGTAGAGCACCTTTATAATCACCCAGTTATGTTGTGACGTTTGGTAGCACACTACGTGTTCCTCCAGTATTCGGGAGTTGCATAATCTCATAGTCATAGGAACATGTATAAGTCATGAAGAAAGCAATAGTAACATACTAAACGATCAAGTGCTAAGCTAATGGAATGGGTCAAGTCAATCACATCATTCTCTAATGATGTGATCCCGTTAGTCAAATGACAACTCATGTCTATGGCTAGGAAACTTAACCATCTTTGATTCAACGGGCTTGTCAAGTAGAGGTATACTAGTGACACTCTGTTTGTCTATGTATTCACACATGTACTAAGTTTCCGATTAATACAATTCTAGCATGAGTAATAAACATCTACCAATATATAAGGAAATATAAATAACAACTTTATTATTGCCTCTAGGGCATATTTCCTTCAGTCTGCCACTTGCACTAGAGTCAATAATCTAGATTACACAGTAATGATTCTAACACCCATGGAGTCTTGGTGCTGATCATGTTTTGCTCGTGAGAGAGGCTTAGTTAACGGGTCTGCAACATTCAGATCCGTATGTATCTTGCAAATATCTATGTCTCCCTCCTTGACTTGATCGCAGATGGAATTGAAGCTTCTCTTGATGTTCTTGGTTCTCTTGTGAAATCTGGATTCCTTTGCCAAGGCAATTGCACCAGTATTGTCACAAAAGATTTTCATTGGAGCCGATGCACTAGGTATGACACCTAGATCGGATATGAACTCCTTCATCCGGACTACTTCATTTGCTGCTTCCGAAGCAGCTATGTACTCCGCTTCACACGTAGATCTTGCCACGATGCTTTGCTTAGAACTACACCAACTTACAGCTCCACCGTTCAATATAAATACGTATCCAGTCTATGAGTTAGAGTCATCCAGATCAGTGTCAAAGCTTGCATCGACGTAACCATTTACGACGAGATCTTTGTCACCTCCATAAACGAGAGATATATCCTTAGTCCTTTTCAGGTATTTCAGCATGTTCTTGACCGCTGTCCAGTGATCCACTCCTGGATTACTTTGGTACCTCCCTACTAAACTAATAGCAAGGCACACATTAGGTCTGGTACACATCATTGCATACATGATAGAACCTATGGCTGAAGCATAGGGAATGTCTCTCATTTTATCTCTATCTTATGGAGTGGTCGGGCATTGAGTCTAACTCAATTTCACACCTTGTAACACAGGCAAGAACCCTTTCTTTGCTTGATCCATTTTGAACTTCTTCAAAAGTTTATCACGGTATGTGCTTTGTGAAAGTCCAATTAAGCGCCTTGATCTATCTCTATAGATCTTGATGCCTAATATATAAGCAGCTTCACCGAGGTCTTTCATTGAAAAACTCTTATTCAAGTATCCTTTTATGCTATCCAGAAATTCTATATCATTTCGAATCAACAATATGTCATCCACATATAATATTAGAAATGCTACAGAGCTCCCACTCACTTTCTTGTAAATATAGGCTTCTCCAAAAGTCTGTATAAAACCATATGCTTTGATCACACTATCAAAACATTTATTCCAACTCCGAGAAGCTTGCACCAGTCTATAAATGGATCGCTTGAGCTTGCACACTTTGTTAGCATCCTTTGGATTGACAAAACCTTCAGGTTGCATCATATACAACTCTTCTTCCAGAAATCCATTCAGGAATGTAGTATTTACATTCATTTGCCAAATTTCATAATTATAAAATGCAGCAATTGCTAACATGATTTGGACGGACTTAAGCATCACTACGAGTGAGAATGTCTCATCGTAGTCAACTCCTTGAACTTGTCGAAAACCTTTCGCAACAAGTCTAGCTTTGTAGACAGTAACATTACCGCCAGCGTCAGTCTTCTTCTTGAAGATCCATTTATTCTCTATGGCTTGCCGATCATCGGGCAAGTCAACCAAAGTCTACACTTTGTTCTCATACATGGATCCCATCTCAGATTTCATGGCCTTAAGCCTTTTCGTGGAATCTGGGCTCATCATCGCTTCCGCATAGTTCGTAGGTTCGTCATGGTCAAGTAACATGACCTCCAGAACTAGATTACCGTACCACTTTGTTACGGACCTTACTCAGGTTGACCTACGAGGTTGGGTAGTAACTTGATTTGAAGTTACATGATCATTATCATTAGCTTCCTCACTAATTGGTGTAGGAGTCACAGGAACATATTTCTATGATGAACTACTTTCCAATAAGGGAGCAGATATAGTTACCTCATCAAGTTCTAGTTTCCTTCCACTCACTTCTTTTGAGAGAAACTCCTTCTCTAGAAAGGACCCATTCTTAGCAATGAATGTCTTGCCTTCAGATCTGTGATAGAAGGTGTACCCAACAGTCTCCTTTGGGTATCCTATGAAGACACATTTCTCCGATTTGGGTTTGAGCTTATCAGGTTGAAGCTTTTTCACATAAGCATCGCGGCCCCAAACTTTAAGAAACGATAACTTGGGTTTCTTGCCAAACCACAGTTCATAAGGCGTCGTCTCAACGGATTTAGATGGTGCCCTATTTAACGTGAATGCAGCCGTCCCTAAAGCATAACCCCAAAACGATAGCGGTAACTCAGTAAGAGACATCATAGATCACACCATATCTAGTAAAGTACGATTATGACATACGGACACACCATTACGTTGTGGTGTTCCGGGTGGCGTGAGTTGCAAAACTGTTCTGCATTGTTTCAAATGAAGACCAAACTCGTAACTCAAATATTCTCCTCCATGATCAGATCGTAGAAACTTTATTTTCTTGTTACGATGATTTTCCACTTCACTATGAAATTCTTTGAACTTTTCAAATGTTTCAGACTTATGTTTCATCAAGTAGATATACCCATATCTGCTCAACTCATATGTGAAGGTGAGAAAATAACGATAACCGCCGCGAGCCTCTATATTCATCGGACCACATACATTAGTATGTATGATTTCCAACAAATCTGTTGTTCGCTCCATTGTTCCGGAGAACGGCGTTTTAGTCATCTTTCCCATGAGGCGCGATTCACAAGTACCAAGTGATTCCAAAAGTACATCAGAATGGAGTTTCTTCATGCGCTTTACACCAATATGACCCAAATGGCAGTGCCACAAATACGTTGCACTATTATTATCAACTCTGCATCTTTTGGCTTCAATATTATGAATATGTGTGTCACTACTATCGAGATTCAACAAAAATAGACCACTCCTCAAGGGTGCATGACCATAAAAGATATTACTCATATAAATAGAACAACCATTATTCTCTGATTTAAATGAATAACCGTCTCGCATCAAACAAGATCCAGATATAATGTTCATGCTGGCACCAAATAACAATTATTCAGGTCTAAAACTAATCCCGAAGGTAGATGTAGAGGTAGCGTGCCGACTACGATCACATCGACTTTGGAACCATTTCCCAGGCACATCGTCACCTCGTCCTTAGCCAGTCTTCGCTTAATCCGTAGTCCTTGTTTCGAGTTGCAAATATTAGCAACAGAACCAGTATCAAATACCCAGGCACCACTGCGAGCAGTAGTAAGGTACACATCAATAACATGTGTTTGAGTAATGGGCCACGGGTAGGCTAACCCGAGTCCCAGAACCTTTCAAGACATCGGGGCAGGCTGCGCCCCTCGAGTCCCATAAGCCGACTCCAAGATAAGCCGAGTCCCAGAGGTGACTCCACGATAAGCCGAGTCCCAGAGGCGACTCCAAGATAAGCCGAGTCCCAGAGGTGACTCCAAGATAGGCCGGGTCCCAGAGGCGACTCCAAGATAAGCCGACTCCTGGCCGGCGGCTTCGGGAGGAGCCGGCTATAGGGAGTCGGCCCGCGACTCCAACCGCCCCGCACCATAATAGATGGGACAGGAGCGGCGCCGCAAGACGGCCCATTCCGCCCGTTTACGATGGCGAGCATGGTCACGATTGTGTCGCATCGGCGGAGATCTCCCTCGTGGCAACCTTTGTTGCCAAGTCAGCCCTGACATCAGCCCACAGGCGGAGCCTGTGTGCCTGACGGCTCTGCATCACGACCCGAGCGGCAGGTCCCACTCATCGGCGGGAGTACAGAAGACGGCGAGAGCACCACAAGACGAACCCGTGGGAAGTCGGCCCCCCGGAGTCGGCTGGCCCCTTCCACGGGCCCCACGCGCCATTAACCAGACAAGACAGGGAATGG
Source organism: Aegilops speltoides (assembly GCA_021437245.1). NCBI lineage: Eukaryota > Viridiplantae > Streptophyta > Magnoliopsida > Poales > Poaceae > Aegilops > Aegilops speltoides. The sequence continues at coordinate 53,695 of JAHHZJ010003414.1, forward strand.
CAACAGTTATCGCCCGTCAGGCGGCGGCACTGTTTCCATGACCCCATGACCAAGCAGCGTCATTAGAGGCGCGCTCTGATAATCCGTGGCCAGCAAGACCCGCCCATGGCGGACAAGGGCTGTCGACCCTGCATCAGAGAAAGTCGTGGGGCCCACTAGTCGGCGGGCCCCAGTAGTCGGCGGAGAAGACGGCGGCCTGAGAGACAGACGGCTGGGACCCGCGCCCAGCCGATTTTACCATTGTACCCCTGGGGGGTAGGCCTATATAAACCCCCCAGGGCATCCATGCAAAGGGTTCGAATCCATTAGCACTAGACCAGATCATATAGGAAGGAGAGAGCTAGCCTTGCCTTCTCCTACCTCCAGATACAGCTCAAGGAGCAACTTTGTACTCACTTTGCCTTAGTGACCATGCGGAGACCCCGCAGAGCAGCAGTAGGGGTGTTATCTCCTCGGAGAGCCCTGAAGCTGGGTAAGATCCGCCAGCGTGCATGTCTTCGCCTCGTCCCGTTTCCAGGCACCGGCGACGTTCTACTCGCCACCACCATGATAAGCCATCCTTTGGTGTCGCGGGACGGGGCGGAGGAGGCCCGCCCGCCGCGAGCACCTATGGGGCCGGGGCCCCTTTGTGAGTGCGGTATGAGGGCGGAGGAGGCACAGAGAGCAGATCGAGGCGATGCACGCGGGCGGATTTTACCCGGCCGGACGCGATGGACGCGTAAAACCCTACTGCTGCTTTGTGTTTGTATTTGATCTTGCTCAAGAATGCGAGCGTATGGTGGTGTGGTGTTGAGTGAGTCGAACCAGCCGAACCTCCTCTACGTTGTGCATGGGCCTCCTTTTATAGTGCAAGGGTCACCGACAGTGTCAGCGAGGAGAAAGGGGTAAAAATGTAAAAGAGGTGGTAGTTGGAGCAAAGGGAACAGTGCAGCTCTGATTGCTTAAGCAGTGGTTTCTACCTACTTTGTGATGGGGGACAAAGGCATTTAATGCCGTCGCCGTCGACCCCAAAAGCTCCCGCCTTGCGTCTCCGTCGCCACGGGCGATGGATCCACCACCGTGGAGTGCCACCGCACCCCCATGCTGCACAGACCATCCGCCCGCGTCTCTGGAGAGGGCTCAAGGCGACGTGGCAGGCAGATGAGCTGGAGGCTTGAACGCATGGCGCAGCTCTCCGGCAAGTACCTTGCCGGGTCTTGATCTTGCGGACCGGGAGCTTGTCGGGCTTTGTAACTTGCCGCTCCCGGGCCCTCGCCGACAGCGTATAGCGCCGGCGTGTCTTCTCTGGTGTAATCTTCTAGTCTCCCGGCGAGCTCCTCTCGCCAAGGCCTTGCGTGAGTGATGTAATCTTGAGCCTGGGACGGCCTTCCCGGCAAGCTCCTCTTGCCGGGGTCTCGATCTTCTATCTTGTACACTTTGTTCTTGAATGGCTCGATATGGAGCAGGATGGTCTCCGGCAAGCACATGGTAAACCCTGCCGCGGGGAGCTGCGACTGCCCGTGCACAAGTTGGGGTACTGAGGTACCCCTACCTTAGTACACCGACAGAGCCCCGGCCTGGGCCACACACAGCCGAAGCGCTGTTGGGCCAGGCCCAAGGCGATCTGCAGGCACACGAGGCCCCTGGCGTGCCGACTCCCCTCCTGCATCCGCCGCCTCCCCGTAATGGCGCGTCGATTGCGGCGTCGTGGGAGACATGGGCGGCGCATGCAGTCTTTAAGGCATCCACCCCGTGATCGTGGTGCAGAGCGAGGTCGCTTCACCCGTCGCTCCGCTCCGCTTTTTCGCCACGCTGACCCTCATGCATAGGGGGGGTGGGCGGCGAAGGTGGGAGACCGAGCCGTCCACAGGCGGAGAAGGCGAGTCGGCCCGCTCCTCCGCCTCCTCGCTTCCCGATTGGCGGCGAAGGGCGGTTGAGCCCCACCTCGCCCCTTTAAAAGGGGCGGAAGGGGAGCACAATGGCCACACTCATCCTCTTCTCCCTTCGTCTTCATCTTCCGTTCTTCTCTCTACCATGGAGGGAGGAAATCCTGGTTCTTCGACGGTGGCAGCGAGGGTCGCCTCCAGGCAGCGCACCTCTCCCTATCCTGCTCCCGTGGCGGGCCGGCCTCGAGAGGGAGAGGGAGGGCGTGGTGATGACGAGGCCGAGGGCGTGGCCGAGGCGGTCGGGGGAGAGGCGGTCGTGGTGATGCGCCTCCCCCGTCTCCCCCGACGTCTCCTATCCACGATGCGGTCCACACTGGAGATGACCCCTGGGAGTTCTTCATCAAGCTTCGCCGAGCGCCTCGTCGCCGCCTCCGGCTGCCGGCCCCGTTCGCGGACGCGATGGGACCGGATCCACCCGACGTGATGGAGTTGCGCATGAGGGGCTGTGGGATCAGCGGCACTCGAGTGAGTGTCGTGTCCCCAGCCCCCGGCGTGATGTTCTTCGACCGAGGGTGGAAGACATTCGCCCGGATCCACAGCTTGACGGCGGGGTTTACCCTCCATTTCAAGTTAATGGAGGGCAACCTTCTCGCCGTCAAGGTCTTCGGGGATTACGGGACCCGGGTGAGATGCTGTGTGGACAGCTCCTCGGATAGCGAAGGCCCCTCCTCGAGTGAGAGTGACGAGGAGGGAAGCGACAGCGACGACGAGGGGGATGGCGGGTCCGACTAGGCGTCGGACACCGCTGCCTCGCGCGCCACCGGCGACCCCGTAATCCGGGTCGCCGGCCTTTTGAACTCCCCGGGGCCGTCTCCTTGGGTAATTTGGCGTGAAGAGGCAGCAAAAGAGGAAGAGGGGAGTGGCGGCAAGGCCGTTCACGTCGGAGTCGAGGGCGAGGAGCCCTTGACAGCGTACTGACGTCCCACTACCCCGTCTTCAAGCTCTGCCTCCGACGCCTTCGTCTCCGCCAAGCTCCTGGCCGGCCCCTGGGAAGTTCTCTTGGTGTCTTCTGGCGTCCGTAGCTCTCCGGGGGTGCGCTCCTCCATGCCCGTCACCTTGCGCAGCTCCTGAGGGCACGCCACCCGCAGGCCGCAGTGGGCGCTCACCGCCACGCTCTCCTAGGCACTCCTTTCGCCCTCCCCGGCAAGCTTCTCTTGCCGGGGGCTCCTTGACCTACCTCCTGAACTCCTGAACAGAGAAACAGGAGAGGGATCACGGGCACCTTATCTTTTTAATTTGTAAGCCCTCGGGCCTTAGCTGTATTTAAAACTTGTAATCCTCTCTATCATGTTTCTCATCCTCTATGGACTTGTATCAAACTAGGGTGTTTTTAATGAAAAGAGGGGAAAGCTTGCCGGACTGAATCTTGACTTTGTGCCTTGTATGTTCCTTTCCTACGCTCTCGGGGAGCTTGCCGGTCCGAACACACTTGCTGAGTGCGGGACATCAGCAGCTCGCTGGCTGGTGTTGTTCCCGGCAAGCAACCTTGTCGGGCCAGTTGCAGCGCACTTATGTTTGCTGAGCGTACTCAAAAACGTAACAAGGGCGCGAGACTTGTCGCGGCTCACTTTAACCGTCTGAGCGTGCTCGAAACAAACCAAGGGCGCAACTGGGCCGCGACTTGGCTCCTCCGCGTATGGGTTGTACAAGCCATGCTCGTTCAAAGACGCAGCCCCGCTTTCCCCGGTCCATGAGAGGATGCATGACGAGGGATGAAAAACTTATCTGCTACCGCAGCCCCCAGCAACTCTGGCTTGCTGGAGACGAATCCTGGTACTCGCAGCCCCTAGCGACGCTGGCTCGCCGGAGACGAATCTTGGTACTCGCAGCCCCCAGCGACGTTGGCTCGCCGGAGACGAATCTTGGCGCTCGCAGGCCCCAGCGAGGCTGGCTCGCCGGAGACGAATCTTGGCGCTCGCAGCCCCCAGCAACCCTGGCTTGCCGGGGCCCAGCTGCTGGCGCGCTCTTCTGGTTTCTCCTTGTTGCTGCAATTTCGGCCATGAAAACAGCTGAGACAGTTCTGCAACATCTTCATCATGTACATGGATATGTATATAAATCTTGACTTTGCAATACGATGCCGTGCCTTGCCCTTCGTGTGTTTATACTCTACGCTCTCGGGGAGCTTGCCGGTCGCGAACACGCTTGCTGAGTGCGGAACATCAGCAGCCCGCTGGCTGGTGTTGCTTCCGGCAAGCAACCTTGCCGGGCCAGCTGCAGCGCGCTTGTGTTTGCCGAGCGGACTCGGAAACAAGGCAAGGGCGCAGCTGGACCACGACTTGGCTCCTCTCGCGCTCAAGTCTCTCATACGAAGGACATCTTACGGCAAGGCTTGCCATGTTATACCCTCTACTTAACACCCTTTGTGCGCTTTTACTCTACGCTTCTAGGGAACTTGCCGGTGCTTAACACACTTGCTGAGTGCGGAACATCAGCAGCCCGCTGGCTGGTGCCGCTTCCGGCAAGCAACCTTACCGTGTCGGTCGCGGACGACTTAACCTCGCCGAGCAGACTCGGAAACGAAACAAGGGCGCCAAGCTTGTCGCTGCTCACTTTTAACTCGTTGAGTGTGCTCAAGCAAGATAAGGGTGCGGCTATTCACAGCAAGAGCTCCTCGACAAAGCTTACTGCGCACAAAGGACGGGCGCACGAGGGACATAACATAAAAAAAAGCATGGAATTAAGGAGTGCTCTGCACAAAAGCTCGAGCAACTTAGCTTTTCTTTTTTCTTGTTTCCTTGCACTCGCCGGTGGAGCTCGATGGCGCGTCCTCGGCAGCAGCGCAGCACTCCGGAGAGGCGCGTTTGCCGGAACGAGCACCAGAGCTGTCCTCGCCGGGCTTAGAGCGCTCCGAGGAGCGGCGCTTGTCGGAGTGAGCACCAGAGCTGTCCTAGCCGGACTTGGAGCTCGATGGCGGGTCCTCGACGACAGCGTAGCGCTCCAGGGAGATGCGCTTGCCGGGGTGGAGGGGAGCGGGGGCGAACGGCGCGAGGAACAGGATATGCTCGGACTCCTAGTAGTGATAGGAGGAGCAGGATCCTGCCCTGGCACTTTCGCTTTGCTCATGCACGGACGGTGGTCCGGAGCATCCCGCGAGCCTCCGGCATGTTCTTGCCCCAGCAGGCGGATACCACCTCCCGTGGTATGGTGCTGCTGGGTTGTCGTGCGCTGAGATGGACGTGGATCCACGGAGACCGAGGCGCGGTCATCCGTCCTGTCCCTGGATCTGGTGGCGCCGCGAGTACCCTCGCCGGTGTCCACCCTTCCGCTGGCGTCTCCTCCGCCCACCGCTGGCTCCGGTGGCGGCGGGTGAGACGCAGACGGGTCTGCAATCCTTGAAGCCCTCGTCTTCGGGGCCATGGCGCAGTTGTTGATGAAGTTCTTGTAAACCGGAGAGGTTGATGAAGAACGCAGCGTCGAACGCAGAGATCAGATCCGCGACAACCTCGACGCCCCCTACGGGCGCGCCAAAGATGTCGCGGGACGGGCGGAGGAGCCCGCCCGCGAAGCACCTATGGGGCCGGGCCCTTTGTGAGTCGGTATGAGGGCGGAGGAGGCACAGAGAGCGATCGAGGCGATGCACGCGGCGGATTTTACCCAGCCGGACGCGATGGACGCGTAAAACCCTACTGCTGCTTTGTGTTTGTATTTGATCTTGCTCAAGAATGCGAGCGTATGGTGGTGTGGTGTTGAGTGAGTCGAACCAGCCGAACCTCCTCTACGTTGTGCATGGGCCTCCTTTTATAGTGCAAGGGGTCACCGACAGGTGTCAACGTAGGAGAAAGGGGTAAAAATGTAAAAGAGGTGGTAGTTGGAACAGTGCGGGAACAGTGCAGCTACAGTGCTTGAACAGTGGTTTCTACCTACTTTGACAGTGGGGGACAAAGGCATTTAATGCCCGTCGCCGTCGACCCCAAAAGCTCCCGCCCTTGCGTCTCCGTCTGCCACGGCGATGGATCCACCACCGTGGAGTGCCACCGCACCCCCCATGCTGCTCAGCCATCCGCCACGCGTCTCTGGAGAGGGCTCAAGGCGACGCGTGGGCAGATGAGCTGGAGTGCGGGCACGCAGCGCAGCTCTCCCGGCAAGTACCTTGCCGGGGTCTTGATCTTGCCGGACCCGGGAGCTTGTCGGGCTTTGTAACTTGCCGCTCCCCGGGCCCTCGCCGACGCCAGCGTAGCGCCGAGGCGTGTCTTCTACGGTGTAATCTTCTAGTCTCCCCGGCGAGCTCCTCTCGCCAAGGCCTTGCGTGAGTGATGTAATCTTGAGCCTGGGACGGCCTTCCCGGCAAGCTCCTCTTGCCGGGGTCTCGATCTTCTTATCTTGTACACTTTGTTCTTGAATGGCTCGATATGGAGCAGGATGGTCTCCGGCAAGCACATGGTAAACCCTGCCGCGGGGAGCTGCGACTGCCCGTGCACAAGTTGGGGTACTGAGGTACCCCTACCTTAGTACACCGACATTTGGCATATGTCGCACCCAACCCCCGACATTTGGCGCCCACCGTGGGGCCAGGTGCACCGTCGTCTGGAGATCTGTTCTGGACGGGAACCCTTTTCCTCCCTCGCGAGCGCAGCCAGCCAGGCTCGCCAGACAGAGTATGAATCGACGCGCTGCACGGCGCTGAGGCCGCCTGCGCTGCCAGCTGCCTCACCGAACTTGTCGGCGAGGTTCGCCTCTCCGACGAGCCTGCATCCGTCGCAGGCATGGGCGGCCCCGAGAGACTCCTCACGAGCCTCCTCGACCAACTCGACGTCACCAGCGAGCCTGCCGTGGACTTGGAGTCCGTAGGCTCCACCGACCCGATGCTGGTCGACTCCGACGCCGCGTCGCTCGACGCGTTCCCCACCAACGTGGTGGTCTACTATGAGCCGCTCCCTCACGAGGAGAGCGGCGGAAGCGCCGTCACGGAGGTGCTCGTCATCAGTCATGGCGAGCGTTCCGGTGAGGGAGCTCATGACCCACTCGATGCAGCTCTATGAGACCTGACCGCGCCTATTCCGGGGGATGCTGATGCCGAGACGCTGGAGGCGCGCCGCCTTCAGATCATCGAAGGCGCGAAGAAGCAGGCAAGCATGAGGCACTTGTCAGAGGCCTACCAGCGTGAGATGGATCACGCTGTGGGTGGCTCGCCGGCTCCGACTGGGCCTAGCCGCCTAGGCGCGGTCCAACAGTGGGGCGTGGCCATCGCCAACCTGTTCGGGGCCAATCGCCCCGTGTACGCCACGCTTGCGGAGAACATCCGCACCGCCCAGGCGGCGACTGATGACCTGAAAAATTTCGAAGACGAAGAGCGCCACCCGATGACGGAGCGAGTCCAGCAGCTCCTCGACGCGGCTGTCGCGCAGAATGCAGCCGGCGGCCGCACGGAGGTGCCACAACAACCAAACGACGACCTTCCTCCCCGCCGAGATCAAGGCGCGACATCTCGGACGCCGACTAGCGGAGTCCGCTAAAGAAAAGACAAAGAGCCGGCTGTCAGCCACAGTCGGACTCACATCACCATTGAGCGCGACCAAGACGGCCGCCCGAGAGCAGTGGAACGGCAGGGCGACTACCTGCCTCCCCCACCGCGAAGAGAAAGGCGAGTCTCCCCGCCACCCATTGAGCATCCGACTCTAGGTGGCCGCCTTGGCCGCCGAGAGGGAGTTGGAGAGAATGAAGCCCGCCACCGATTCGACCGACTCCACCGATCCCTGGCGCTGGAAGAAGAAGACGAGTTGGGTCCGCCCTGCTTCGGACCTCGCATCCGAGACAAGCCCTTTCCCAAAGGGTTCACGCTCCCCCGAGACACGCCCAAGTATACCGGCTCCGTGAAGCTGGAAGACTGGCTAGTTGACTACTCCACGGCCGTCAACATAGCGAACGGCAACAAGCGTGTTGCCGTGAAGTATGTCCAACTCATGCTTCAGGGCACGGCCCGGACATGGTTGAACA
>JAHHZJ010003415.1:0-83002 GCA_021437245.1 Aegilops speltoides
CTTATGGGTCCGACCCAGACTCCTAATGACAAAATATGACCGTTTTAGTGAGCATCTGTCCATTCTATGGCGCCCTTGAAAGTACTTCATTTTCTCATGCGCTTTTTATGGATCGCCCCAAAATTTCTTGTCCTCTATAGTGGAGATATCGCTTCACATATATATTGACCGATGCCAAGAATGCCCTTTGTTCTTGGCTTTCACGCGCATGAGTTACAAAGATGCCATCCGCTAAAAACAAGGAGAATAAGGCATATAGCCACCGGATTTTTTCAATTTACGCCAAATGAGATCGCCTTGATCATAGAGCATATGCAAAAGGTACGCTTGTCCCTACCAGGGGGCTAATGTCTATAAGCAACATAATCTCTCGAATTTCCTTCAAAAGGAAGTGCCAATGGGTTCGTAAACTTGTCTAAAAAACAAAGAATTTAATGATGTTCTTTGACTTTCAAGGGCAAAAAGTCCCGCTTAAGGCTGAATTTGAGGGTACTCCAGCCTCCCGGCGCAAGCGGGAGTATTTTTTGATTCGCAGGCCGCCATGAGCTGTTTGAGTACTTATGGGTCCGACGCGACCAATGACAAAATTATGACCGCTTTAGAGAACATCTGTCCAATCTATGGCAGCCTTGAAAGTACTTCATTTTTCGCGCGCTTTTAACCGACCGCCCTAAAATTTCTTGTCCTCTATAGTGGAAATAAAGTTTCCACATATATATTGACCGATGCCAGAATGCCCTTTTGTTCTTGGCTTTCACGCGCATGAGTTACAAAGATGCCATCCGCTAAAACATGGAGAATAAGGCATATAGTCAGCTGGATTTTCTTCAATTTACGGCCAAATGAGATCGCCTTGATCATAGAGCATCCGCAGAAGGTACGCTTTGTTCCTACCAGGGGCTAATGTCTATAAGCAACATAATCTCTCGAATTTCCTTCAAAAGGAAGTGCCAATGGGTTTAGAAACTTGTCCGAAAAACAGCGATTTAATGATGTTCTTTGACTTTCAGGCAAAAAGTCCCGCTTAAGGCTGAATTTGAGGGTACTCCGGCCTCCTAGCGCAAGCGGGAGTATTTTTGATTCGCATGCTCGCCATGAGCAGTTTGAGTACTTATGGGTCCGCCTAGACTCCTAATGACAAAATTATGACCGCTTTAATGAACATCCGTCCATTCTATGGCCGCCCTTGAAAATACTTCATTTTCTCGGCATTTTAATCGACCGCCCTAAAATTTCTTGTCCTCTATAGTGGAGATATCGTTTCACATATATATTGACCGATGCCAGAATGCCCTTTTGTTCTTGGCTTTCACACGCATGAGTTACAAAGATGCCATCCGCAAAAAACAAGGAGAATAAGGCATATAGCCGCTAGATTTTCTTCAATTTACGCCAAATGAGATTGCCTTGATCATAGAGCATCCGCAGAAGGTACGTTTGTCCCTACCAGGGGGCTAATGTCTATAAGCAACATAATCTCTCGAATTTCCTTCAAAAGGAAGTGCCAATGGGTTCAAACTTGTCTAAAAATAGCGATTTAATGATGTTCTTTGACTTTCAGGCCAAAAAGTCCCGCTTAAGGCTGAATTTGAGGGTACTCCGGCCTCCCCGCGCAAGCGGGAGTATTTTTTTGATTCACATGCCGCCATGAGCAGTTTGAGTACTTATGGGTCCGACACGGACCTAATGACAAAATTATGACCGCTTTAGTGAACATCGTCCATTCTATGGCGTCCTTGAAAGTACTTCATTTTCTCGCGCTTTTTGCCCGACCGCCCTAAAATTTCTTGTCCTCTATAGTGGAGATATCGCTTCCACATATATATTGACCGATGCCAAGAATGCCATTTTGTTCTTGGCTTTCACGCATGAGTTACACCATGCCATCCGCAAAAACAAGGAGAATAAGGCATATAGCAGCTGGATTTTCTTCAATTTACGCCAAATGAGATTGCCTTGATCATAGAGCATCCGCAGAAGGTACGCTTGTCCCTACCAGGGGCTAATGTCTATAAGCAACATAATCTCACGAATTTCCTTCAAAAGGAAGTGCCAATGGGTTCGTAAACTTGTCGAAAAACAAAGAACGAATGATGTTCTTTGACTTCGTGGCCAAAAAGTCCGCTTAAGGCTGAATTTGAGGGTACTCCGGCCTCCTAGCGCAAGCGGGAGTATTTTTGATTTCATGCTCGCCATGAGCAGTTTGAGTACTTATGGGTCCGACACGGACTCCTAATGACAAAATTATGACCGCTTTAGTGAACATCTGTCCATTCTATGGCAGCCTTGAAAGTACTTCATTTTCTCGTGAGCTTTTTGCCCGACCGCCCAAAATTTCTTGTCCTCTATAGTGGAGATATCATTTCACATATATATTGACCGATGCCAGAATGCCATTTAGTTCTTGGCTTTCACGCATGAGTTACACCATGCCATCCGCTAAAAACGAGGAGAATAAGGCATATAGTCGCTGGATTTTCTTCAATTTACGGCCAAATGAGATCGCCTTGATCATAGAGCATCCGCAGAAGGTACGCTTGTCCCTACCACGGGGCTAATGTCTATAAGCAACATAATCTCATGAATTTCCTTCAAAAGGAAGTGCCAATGGGTTCAAAACTTGTCCGAAAAAACATGACGAATGATGTTCTTTGACTTTCAGGCCAAAAAGTCCCGCTTAAGGCTGAATTTGAGGGTACTCCGGCCTCCCGGCGCAAGCGGGAGTATTTTTGATTCGCATGCTCGCCATGAAAGCAGTTTGAGTACTTATGGGTCCGACACGACTCCTAATGACAAAATTATGACCGCTTTAGTGAACATCCGTCCATTCTATGGCGCCTTGAAAGTACTTCATTTTCTCGCGCGCTTTTTGCCCGACCGCCCCAAAATTTCTTGTCCTCTATAGTAGAGATATCGCTTCCACATATATATTGACCGATGCCAGAATGCCCTTTAGTTCTTGGCTTTCACGCGCATGAGTTACACCATGCCATCCGCTAAAACGAGGAGAATAAGGCATATAGTCGCTGGATTTTCTTCAATTTACGGCCAAATGAGATTGCCTTGATCATAGAGCATCCGCAGAAGGTACGCTTGTCCCTACCACGGGGCTAATGTCTATAAGCAACATAATCTCACGAATTTCCTTCAAAAGGAAGTGCCAATGGGTTCGTAAACTTGTCCTGAAAAACAAAGAATTAATGATGTTCTTTGACTTTCGTGGCCAAAAAGTCCCGCTTAAGGCTGAATTTGAGGGTACCGGCCTCCCGGCGCAAGCGGGAGTATTTTTGATTCACATGCTCGCCATGAAAGCAGTTTGAGTACTTATGGGTCCGACACGGACTCCTAATGACAAAATTATGACCGCTTTAGTGAACATCTGTCCATTCTATGGCAGCCTTGAAAGTACTTCATTTTTCGCGCGCTTTTGCCTCGACCGCCCAAAATTTCTTGTCCTCTATAGTGGAGATATCGCTTCCACATATATATTGACCGATGCCAGAATGCCCTTTTTTCTTGGCTTTCACGCATGAGTTACACAAGATGCCATCCGCAAAACAAGGAGAATAAGGCATATAGTCGCTGGATTTTCTTCAATTTACGCCAAATGAGATTGCCTTGATCATAGAGCATCCGCAGAAGGTACGCTTGTCCCTACCAGGGGGCTAATGTCTATAAGCAACATAATCTCTCGAATTTCCTTCAAAAGGAAGTGCCAATGGGTTCGTAAACTTGTCTAAAAACAGCGAATTTAATGATGTTCTTTGACTTTCGGCCAAAAAGTCCCGCTTAAGGCTGAATTTGAGGGTACTCCGGCCTCCCGCGCAAGCGGGAGTATTTTTGATTCGCATGCTCGCCATGAAAGCAGTTTGAGTACTTATGGGTCCGACACGGACTCCAATGACAAAATTATGACCGCTTTAGTGAACATCCGTCCATTCTATGGCGTCCTTGAAAGTACTTCATTTTCTCGCGCGCTTTTTGCCCGACCGCCTAAAATTTCTTGTCCTCTATAGTGGAGATATCGTTTCCACATATATATCGACCGATGCTGTGAATGCCATTTAGTTCTTGGCTTTCACGCATGAGTTACAAGATGCCATCCGCAAAAACAAGGAGAATAAGGCATATAGTCCGCTGGATTTTCTTCAATTTACGGCCAAATGAGATTGCCTTGATCATAGAGCATCCGCATAAAGGTACGCTTGTCCCTACCAGGGGCTAATGTCTATAAGCAACATAATCTCTCGAATTTCCTTCAAAAGGAAGTGCCAATGGGTTCGTAAACTTGTCTCAAAAAACAGCGATTTAATGATGTTCTTTGACTTTCAGGCCAAAAGTCCCGCTTAAGGCTGAATTTGAGGGTACTTTGGGCCTCCCGGGCAAGCGGGAGTATTTTTTGATTCACATGCTCGCCATGAAAGCAGTTTGAGTACTTATGGGTCCGACACGGACTCCAATGACAAAATTATGACCGCTTTAGTGAACATCCGTCCATTCTATGGCGCCTTGAAAGTACTTCATTTTCTCGCGCTTTTTGCCCGACCGCCAAAATTTCTTGTCCTCTATAGTGGAGATATCGCTTCACATATATATTGACCGATGCCAGAATGCCCTTTTGTTCTTGGCTTTCACGCCGCATGAGTTACAAGATGCCATCCGGGAAAACAAGGAGAATAAGGCATATAGCCGCTGGATTTTCTTCAATTTACGGCCAAATGAGATTGCCCGGATCATAGAGCATCCGCAGAAGGTACGCTTGTCCCTACCACGGGGCTAATGTCTATAAGCAACATAATCTCTCGAATTTCCTTCAAAAGGAAGTGCCAATGGGTTCGTAAACTTGTCTGAAAAACAAGATTTAATGATGTTCTTTGACTTTCGTGTACAAAAGTCCCGCTTAAGGCTGAATTTGAGGGTACTCCGGCCTCCCGGCGCAAGCGGGAGTATTTTTCGATTCACATGCTCGCCATGAAAGCAGTTTGAGTACTTATGGGTCCGACAAAGACTCCTAATGACAAAATTATGACCGCTTAGTGAACATCCGTCCATTCTATGGCGTCCTTGAAAGTACTTCATTTTCTCGTATGCTTTTTGCCCGATCGCCCAAAATTTCTTGTCCTCTATAGTGGAGATATCGCTTCCATATATATATTGACCGATGCCAGAATGCCCTTTGTTCTTGGCTTTCACGCATGAGTTACAAAGATGCCATCCGCGAAAAACAAGGAGAATAAGGCATATAGCCGCTGGATTTTCTTCAATTTACGCCAAATGAGATCGCCTTGATCATAGAGCATCTGCAGAAGGTACGCTTGTCCCTACCACGGGGCTAATGTCTATAAGCAACATAATCTCTGAATTTCCTTCAAAAGGAAGTGCCAATGGGTTCGTAAACTTGTCCGAAAAACAAAGAACGAATGATGTTCTTTGACTTTCAGGCCAAAAAGTCCCGCTTAAGGCTGAATTTGAGGGTACTCTGGCCTCCCGGCGCAAGCGGGAGTATTTTTTGATTCGCATGCTCGCCATGAGCAGTTTGAGTACTTATGGGTCCGACACGACTCTAATGACAAAATTATGACCGCTTTAGTGAACATCTGTCCATTCTATGGCGCCTTGAAAGTACTTCATTTTCTCGCGCTTTTGCCCGACCGCCCTAAAATTTCTTGTCCTCTATAGTGGAGATATCGCTTCCACATATATATCGACCGATGCCAGAATGCCATTTTGTTCTTGGCTTTCACGCGCATGAGTTACAAAGATGCCATCCGCTAAAACAAGGAGAATAAGGCATATAGTCGCTGGATTTTCTTCAATTTACGCCAAATGAGATTGCCTTGATCATAGAGCATCTGCATAAAGGTACGCTTGTCCCTACCAGGGGGCTAATGTCTATAAGCAACATAATCTCTCGAATTTCCTTCAAAAGGAAGTGCCAATGGGTTCAAAACTTGTCTCGAAAAAACATGATTTAATGATGTTCTTTGACTTTCAGGCCAAAAAGTCCCGCTTAAGGCTGAATTTGAGGGTACTCCGGCCTCCTAGTGCAAGCGGGAGTATTTTTTGATTCGCAGGCCGCCATGAAAGCAGTTTGAGTACTTATGGGTCCGACTAGACTCCTAATGACAAAATATGACCGCCTTTAGTGAGCATCCGTCCATTCTATGGCATCCTTGAAAGTACTTCATTTTCTCGCGCTTTTAACCGACCGCCCCAAAATTTCTTGTCCTCTATAGTGGAGATATCGCTTCCACATATATATTGACCGATGCCAGAATGCCCTTTGTTCTTGGCTTTCACGCCGCATGAGTTACAAGATGCCATCCGCTAAAACAAGGAGAATAAGGCATATAGTCGCTGGATTTTTTCAATTTACGCCAAATGAGATTGCCTTGATCATAGAGCATCCGCAGAAGGTACGCTTGTCCCTACCAGGGGGCTAATGTCTATAAGCAACATAATCTCTCGAATTTCCTTCAAAAGGAAGTGCCAATGGGTTCGTAAACTTGTCTAAAAATAGCGATTTAATGATGTTCTTTGACTTTCGTACAAAAAGTCCCGCTTAAGGCTGAATTTGAGGGTACCAGCCTCCCGCCCAAGCGGGAGTATTTTTGATTCACATGCTCGCCATGAGCTGTTTGAGTACTTATGGGTCCGACACGGACTCTAATGACAAAATTATGACCGCTTTAGTGAACATCGTCCAATCTATGGCGTCCTTGAAAGTACTTCATTTTCGCGGCGCTTTTTGCCTCGACCGCCCTAAAATTTCTTGTCCTCTATAGTGGAGATAAAGTTTCACATATATATCGACCGATGCCAAGAATGCCATTTTGTTCTTGGCTTTCACGCATGAGTTACAACATGCCATCCAAATAAAAACAAGGAGAATAAGGCATATAGTCGCTGGATTTTCTTCAATTTACGCCAAATGAGATTGCCTTGATCATAGAGCATCCGCAGAAGGTACGCTTGTCCCTACCACGGGGCTAATGTCTATAAGCAACATAATCTCATGAATTTCCTTCAAAAGGAAGTGCCAATGGGTTCGTAAACTTGTCGAAAAACAAAGAACGAATGATGTTCTTTGACTTTCGTGGCCAAAAAGTCCTATTTAAGGCTGAATTTGAGGGTACTCCGGCCTCCCGGCGCAAGCGGGAGTATTTTTGATTCGCATGCTCGCCATGAAAGCAGTTTGAGTACTTATGGGTCCGACACGGACTCCTAATGACAAAATTATGACCGCTTTAGTCAACATCTGTCCATTCTATGGCGTCCTTGAAAGTACTTCATTTTCTCGTGAGCTTTTTGCCCGACCGCCTAAAATTACTTGTCCTCTATAGTGGAGATATCATTTCCACATATATATCGACCGATGCCAGAATGCCATTTAGTTCTTGGCTTTCACGCATGAGTTACACCATGCCATCCGCTAAAACGAGGAGAATAAGGCATATAGTCGCTGGATTTTCTTCAATTTACGGCCAAATGAGGTTGCCTTGATCATAGAGCATGTGCATAAAGGTACGCTTGTCCCTACCACGGGGCTAATGTCTATAAGCAACATAATCTCTCGAATTTCCTTCAAAAGCAAGTGCAAATGGGTTCAAAACTTGTCCGAAAAACAGCGATTTAATGATGTTCTTTGACTTTCGGCCAAAAAGTCCCGCTTAAGGCTGAATTTGAGGGTACTCCGGCCTCCCGGGCAAGCGGGAGTATTTTATTGATTCAAGGCCGCCATGAAAGCAGTTTGAGTACTTATGGGTCCGACCGACTCCTAATGACAAAATATGACCGCTTTAGTGAGCATCTGTCCATTCCATGGCGCCTTGAAAGTACTTCATTTTCTCGCGCGCTTTTTGCCCGACCGCCCCAAAATTTCTTGTCCTCTATAGTAGAGATATCGCTTCACATATATATTGACCGATGCCAGAATGCCCTTTAGTTCTTGGCTTTCACGCCGCATGAGTTACACCATGCTATCCGCTAAAACGAGGAGAATAAGGCATATTGTCGCTGGATTTTCTTCAATTTACGGCCAAATGAGATCGCCTTGATCATAGAGCATCCGCAGAAGGTACGCTTGTCCCTACCACGGGGCTAATGTCTATAAGCAACATAATCTCACGAATTTCCTTCAAAAGGAAGTGCCAATGGGTTCGTAAACTTGTCTGAAAAACAAAGAACGAATGATGTTCTTTGACTTTCGGCCAAAAAGTCCCGCTTAAGGCTGAATTTGAGGGTACTCCGGCCTCCGGCGCAAGCGGGAGTATTTTTGATTCACATGCTCGCCAGAAGCAGTTTGAGTACTTATGGGTCCGACACGGACTCCTAATGACAAAATTATGACCGCTTATTGAACATCTGTCCATTCCATGGCGTCCTTGAAAGTACTTCATTTTCTCGCGCTTTTTGCCTGACCGCTCCAAAATTTCATGTCTTCTATAGTGGAGATATCGCTTCACATATATATTGACCGATGCCAGGAATTCCCTTTAGTTCTTGGCTTTCACGCATGAGGTACACCATGCCATCCGCCAAAACAAGGAGAATAAGGCATATAGTCGCTGGATTTTTTTCAATTTACGCCAAATGAGATCGCCCGGATCATAGAGCATCTGCAGAAAGGTACGTTTGTCCCTACCACGGGGGCTAATGTCTATAAGCAACATAATCTCACGAATTTCATTCAAAAGGAAGTGCCAATGGGTTCAGAAAGTTGTCTGAAAAATAGCGACAAATGATGTTCTTTGACTTTCAGGGCCAAAAAGTCCTATTTAAGGCTGAATTTGAGGGTACTCCATGCCTCTTGGCGCAAGCGGAGAGTATTTTTTGGATTCGCATGCTCGCCGCGAGCAGTTTGAGTACTTATGGGTCCGACACGGACTCCTAATGACAAAATTATGACCATTTTAGTGAACATATGTCCATTCTATGGCTGTCCTTGAAACTACTTAATTTTCTTGCGCTTTTGCCCGATCGCCCAAAATTACTTGTCCTCTATAGTGGAGATATCGCTTCACATATATATTGACCGATGCCAGGAATGCCATTTAGTTCTTGGCTTTCACGTGCATGAGTTACACCATGCCATCCGGCGAAAATGAGGAGAATAAGGCATATAGTCGCTGGATTTTCTTCAATTTACGGCCAAATGAGGTTGCCCGGATCATAGAGCATGTGCATAAAGGTACGTTTATCCCTACCACGGGGGCTAATGTCTATAAGCAACATAATCTCTCGAATTTCCTTCAAAAGCAAGTGCAAATGGGTTCAAAACTTGTCCGAAAAACAGCGATTTAATGATGTTCTTTGACTTTCAGGTACAAAAAGTCCCGCTTAAGGCTGAATTTGAGGGTACTCCGGCCTCCTAGGGCAAGCGGGAGTATTTTTTGATTCACAGGCCGCCATGAAAGCAAGATGAGTACTTATGGGTCCGACTCGACTCCTAATGACAAAATATGACCGCTTTAGTGAGCATCCGTCCATTCCATGGCGTCCTTGAAAGTACTTCATTTTCTCATGCGCTTTTGCCCGACCGCCCAAAATTTCTTGTCCTCTATAGTAGAGATATCGCTTCCACATATATATTGACCGATGCCTGGAATGCCCTTTAGTTCTTGGCTTTCACGCGCATGAGTTACACCATGCTATCCGGCGAAAACGAGGAGAATAAGGCATATTGCCGCTGGATTTTCTTCAATTTACGGCCAAATGAGATTGCCCAGATCATAGAGCATCTGTAGTAAGGTACGTTTGTCCCTACCACGGGGGCTAATGTCTATAAGCAACATAATCTCACGAATTTCCTTCAAAAGGAAGTGCCAATGGGTTCAGAAACTTGTCTGAAAAACAACAACGAATGATGTTCTTTGACTTTCAGGGCCAAAAAGTCATGTTTAAGGCTGAATTTGAGGGTACTTCGGGCCTCCTGGCGCAAGCGAGAAGTATTTTTTGGATTCACGCGCTCGCCGCGAGCAGTTTGAGTACTTATGGGTCCGACCCGGACTCCTAATGACAAAATATGACCGTCTTAGTGAGCATCTGTCCATTCTATGGCAGTCCTTCAAAGTACTTCATCTTCTCGCGCGCTTTTTGCCTGACCGCCCCAAAATTTCTTGTCCTCTATAGTGGAGATATCGCTTCCACATATATATCGACCGATGTCGAATGCCCTTTAGTTCTTGGCTTTCACGCATGAGTTACACCATGCCATCCGCGAAAACAAGGAGAATAAGGCATATTGCCGCTGGATTTTCTTCAATTTACGGCCAAATGAGGTTGCCCGGATCATAGAGCATCTGCAGTAAGGTACGTTTGTCCCTACCACGGGGGCTAATGTCTATAAGCAACATAATCTCACGAACTTCCTTCAAAAGGAAGTACCAATGGGTTTAGAAACTTGTATGAAAAACAGCAACGAATGAGGTTCTTTGACTTTCAGGGCCAAAAAGTCCTGCTTAAGGCTGAATTCGAGGGTACTCCGGGCCTCCTGGCGCAAGTGGGGAGTATTTTTTGGGATTCACATGCTCGCCGCGAGCAGTTTGAGTACGTATGGGTCCGACACGGACTCCTAATGACATAATTATGACGTTTTATTGAACATCTGTCCATTCTATGGCAGTCCTTGAAAGTACTTCATTTTCTTGTGCGCTTTTTGCCTGACCGCCCAAAATTTCATGTCTTCTATAGTGGAGATATCGCTTTCACATATATATCGACCGATGCCAGGAATGCCCTTTAGTTCTTGGCTTTCACGCATGAGGTACACCATGCCATCCGCAAAACGAGGAGAATAAGGCATATAGTCGCTGGATTTTCTTCAATTTACGGCCAAATGAGATCGCTCGGATCATAGAGCATCCGCAGAAGGTACGTTTGTCCCTACAACGGGGCTAATGTCTATAAGCAACATAATCTCTCGAATTTCCTTCAAAAGGAAGTGCCAATGGGTTCGTAAACTTGTCCGAAAAACAGCAACGAATGATGTTCTTTGACTTTCGTGGCCAAAAAGTCCTATTTAAGGCTGAATTTGAGGGTACTCCCGCCTCCCGGGCGCAAGCGGGAGTATTTTTGATTCGCATGCTCGCCATGAAAGCAGTTTGAGTACTTATGGGTCCGACACGGACTCCTAATGACAAAATTATGACCGCTTTAGTCAACATCTGTCCATTCTATGGCGCTTCTTGAAAATACTTCATTTTCTCGTGCGCTTTTGCCCGACCGCCCAAAATTACTTGTCCTCTATAGTGGAGATATCGCTTCACATATATATCGACCGATGCCAGGAATGCCATTTAGTTCTTGGCTTTCACGTGCATGAGTTATACCATGCCATTCGGCGAAAATGTGGAGAATAAGGCATATAGCCGCTGGATTTTCTTCAATTTACGGCCAAATGAGGTTGCCCGGATCATAGAGCATGTGCATAAAGTTACGTTTGTCCCTACCACGAGGGCTAATGTCTATAAGCAACATAATCTCTTGAATTTCCTTCAAAAGCAAGTGCAAATGGGTTCAAAAACTTGTCCGAAAAACAGCAATTTAATGATGTTCTTTGACTTTCGGGCAAAAAGTCCTGCTTAAGGCTGAATTTGAGGGTACTCCGGCCTCCCGGCGCAAGCGGGAGTATTTTTTGATTCACAGGCCATGCCGAGAGCAGTTTGAGTACTTATGGGTCCGACCTGACTCCTAATGACAAAATATGACCGCTTTAGTGAGCATCCGTCCATTCTATGGCAGTCCTTGAAAGTACTTCATTTCTCATGCGCTTTTTGCCCGACCGCCCAAAATTTCTTGTCCTCTATAGTGGAGATATCGCTTCCACATATATATCGACCGATGCCAGAATGCCCTTTAGTTCTTGGCTTTCACGCATGAGTTACACCATGCCATCCGCGAAAACAAGGAGAATAAGGCATATTGTCGCTGGATTTTCTTCAATTTACGGCCAAATGAGATCGCCTTGATCATAGAGCATCCGCAGAAGGTACGCTTGTCCCTACCACGGGGCTAATGTCTATAAGCAACATAATCTCAAGAACTTCCTTCAAAAGGAAGTGCCAATGGGTTCGAAACTTGTCTGAAAAACAACAACGAATGATGTTCTTTGACTTTCGTACAAAAAGTCCTGCTTAAGGCTGAATTTGAGGGTACTCCGGCCTCCCGCGCAAGCGGGAGTATTTTTTGATTCACATGCTCGCCATGAGCAGTTTGAGTACTTATGGGTCCGACACGGACTCCTAATGACAAAATATGACCGCTTAGTGAACATCTGTCCATTCTATGGCGCCTTGAAAGTACTTCATTTTCTCATGCGCTTTTGCCCGACCGCCCAAAATTTCTTGTCCTCTATAGTGGAGATACGCTTCCACATATATATCGACCGATGCCAGAATGTCCTTTAGTTCTTGGCTTTCACGTGCATGAGTTACACCATGCCATCCGGCGAAAACAAGGAGAATAAGGCATATTGCCGCTGGATTTTCTTCAATTTACGGCCAAATGAGGTTGCCCAGATCATAGAGCATCTATAGTAAGGTTCGTTTGTCCCTACCACGGGGGCTAATGTCTATAAGCAACATAATCTCACGAACTTCCTTCAAAAGGAAGTGCCAATGGGTTCGTAAACTTGTGAAAAACAAAGAATTAATGATGTTCTTTGACTTTCGTACAAAAAGTCCCGCTTAAGGCTGAATTTGAGGGTACTCCGGCCTCTGGCGCAAGCGGGGAGTATTTTTTTGGATTCACATGCTCGCCGTGAGCAGTTTGAGTACTTATGGGTCTGACACGGACTCCTAATGACAAAATTATGACCGCTTAGTGAACATCTGTCCATTCTATGGCGCCCTTGAAAGTACTTCATTTTCTCGCGCGCTTTTTGCCCGACCGCCCAAAATTTCTTGTCCTCTATAGTGGAGATATCATTTCACATATATATCGACCGATGCCAGAATGCCCTTTAGTTCTTGGCTTTCACGCATGAGTTACACCATGCCATCCGCTAAAACAAGGAGAATAAGGCATATAGTCGCTGGATTTTCTTCAATTTACGGCCAAATGAGATTGCCCGGATCATAGAGCATCTGCAGAAAGGTAGGTTTGTCCCTACCACGGGGTCTAATGTCTATAAGCAACATAATCTCACGAATTTCCTTCAAAAGGAAGTGCCAATGGGTTCAGAAAGTTGTCTGAAAAACAGCGACAAATGATGTTCTTTGACTTTCAGGGCCAAAAAGTCCTATTTAAGGCTGAATTTGAGGGTACTCGATGCCTCTTGGCACAAGCGGAGAGTATTTTTTGGATTCGCATGCTCGCCGCGAGCAGTTTGAGTACTTATGGGTCCGACACGGACTCCTAATGACAAAATTATGACCATTTTAGTGAACATATGTCCATTCTATGGCAGTCCTTGAAACTACTTCATTTTCTCGTGCGCTTTTTGCCTGACCGCCCCAAAATTACTTGTCCTCTATAGTTGAGATATCGTTTCCACATATATATTGACCGATGCCAGGAATGCCCTTTAGTACTTGGCTTTCACGTGCATGAGTTACACCATGCCATCTGGAGAAAACGAGGAGAATAAGGCATATTGCCGCTGGATTTTCTTCAACTTACGGCCAAATGAGATTGCCCGGATCATATAGCATCTGCAAAAAGTATGTTTGTCCCTACCACGGGGGCTAATGTCTATAAGGAACATAATCTCACGAATTTTCTTCAAAAGGAAGTGCCAATGGGTTCAGAAACTTGTCCAAAAAACAAGAATTTAATGATGTTCTTTGACTTTAGGCCAAAAAGTCCTGCTTAAAGCTGAATTTGAGGGTACTCCCGCCTCCCGCGCTTAAGCGGAAGAATTTTTGATTCGCTGCTCGCCATGAAAGCAGTTTGAGTACTTATGGGTCCGACCCGACTCCTAATGACAAAATATGACCGCTTTAGTGAGCATCTGTCCATTCTATGGCAGTCCTTGAAAGTACTTCATTTTCTCTTGCGCTTTTTGCCTGACCGCCCCAAAATTTCTTGTCCTCTATAGTGGAGATATCGTTTCCACATATATATTAACCGATCTCAGGAATGCCCTTTAGTTCTTGGCTTTCACGTGCATGAATTACACCATGCCATCCGGCGAAAACAAGGAAAATAAGGCATATTGCCGCTGGATTTTCTTCAATTTACGGCCAAATGAGGTTGCCCGGATCATAGAGCATCTGCAGTAAGGTACGTTTGTCCCTACCACGGGGCTAATGTCTATAAGCAACATAATCTCACGAACTTCCTTCAAAAGGAAGTGCCAATGGGTTCAGAAACATGTATGAAAAACAGCAACGAATGATGTTCTTTGACTTTCAGGGCCAAAAAGTCCTGCTTAAGGCTGAATTCGAGGGTACTCCGGGCCTGCTGGCGCAAGCGGGGAGTATTTTTTTGGATTCGCATGCTCGCCGCGAGCAGTTTGAGTAGTAATGGGTCCGACACGGACTCCTAATGACATAATTATAAGCGTTTAATGAACATCTGTCCATTCTATGGCAGTCCTTGAAAGTACTTCATTTTCTCGTGCGCTTTTTGCCTGACCGCCCCAAAATTTCTTGTCCTCTATAGTAGAGATATCGTTTCCACATATATATTGACCGATGCCAGGAATGCCATTTAGTTCTTGGCTTTCACGTGCATGAGGTACACCATGCCATCCAGCGAAAACAAGGAGAATAAGGCATATAACCGCTGGATTTTCTTCAATTTACGACCAAATGAGATTGCCCGGATCATAGAGCATCTGCAGAAAGGTATGTTTGTCCCTACCACGGGGGCTAATGTCTATAAGGAACATAATCTCACGAATTTCCTTCAAAAGGAAGTGCCAATGGGTTCAGAAACTTGTTTGAAAAACAGCAACGAATGATGTTCTTTGACCTTAGGGGCCAAAAAGTCCTATTTAAGGCTGAATTTGAGGGTACTCCGAGCCTCCTGGCGCAAGCGGGGAGTATTTTTTAGATTCGCATGCTCGCCGCGTGCAGTTTGAGTACTTATGGGTCTGAAACGGACTCCTAATGACAAAATTATGACCGTTTTAGTGAACATCTGTCCATTCTATGGCAGTCCTTGAAAGTACTTCATTTTCTCGTGCGGTTTTTGCCTGACCGCCCCAAAATTACTTGTCCTCTATAGTGGAGATATCATTTACACATATATATTTACCGATGCCAGGAATGCCATTTACTTCTTGGCTTTCACGTGCATGAGTTACACCATGCCATCCAGCGAAAACGAGGAGAATAAGGCATATAGCCGCTGGATTTTCTTCAATTTACGGCCAAATGAGGTTGCCCGGATCATAGAGCATGTACATAAAGGTACGTTTGTCCCTACCACGGGGGCTAATGTCTATAAGGAACATAATCTCACGAATTTCCTTCAAAAGGAAGTGCCAATGGGTTCAGAAACTTTTCTGAAAAACAGCAACGAATGATGTTCTTTGACCTTAGGGGCCAAAAAGTCCTATTTAAGGCTGAATTTGAGGGTACTCCGAGCCTCCTGGCGCAAGCGGGGAGTATTTTTTAGATTCGCATGCTCGCCGCGAGCAGTTTGAGTACTTATGGGTCCGACACGGACTCCAAATGACAAAATTATGACCGTTTTAGTGAACATCTGTCCATTCTATGGCAGTCCTTGAAAGTACTTCATTTTCTCGTGCGGTTTTTGTCTGACCGCCCCAAAATTACTTGTCCTATATAGTGGAGATATCGTTTACACATATATATTTACCGATGCCAGGAATGCCATTTAGTTCTTGGCTTTCACGTGCATGAGTTACACCATGCCATCCGGCGAAAACGAGGAGAATAAGGCATATAACCGCTGGATTTTCTTCAATTTACGGCCAAATGAGGTTGCCCGGATCATAGAGCATGTACATAAAGGTACGTTTGTCCCTACCACGGGGGCTAATGTCTATAAGCAACATAATCTCACAAATTTCCTTCAAAAGGAAGTGCCAATGGGTTCAGAAACTTGTCTGAAAAACAGCAACGAATGATGTTCTTTGACTTTCAGGGCCAAAAAGTCCTGCTTAAGACTGAATTTGAGGGTACTCCGGGCATCCTGGCGCAAGCGGGGAGTATTTTTTGGATTCGCGCACTCGCCGCGAGCAGTTTGAGTACTTATATATCCGACCCGGACTTTGAATAACAAAATTATGACCGTTTTAGTGAACATCTGTCCATTCTATGGCGTCCTTGAAAGTACTTCATTTTCCGCATGATTTTTTGCCTCGACCGCCCCAAAATTTCTTGTCCTCTATAGTGGAGATATCATTTCACATATATATTGATCGATGCCAGAATGCCCTTTTGTTCTTGGCTTTCACGCCGCATGAGTTACAAAGATGCCATCCGCAAAACAAGGAGAATAAGGCATATAGCCGCTAGATTTTCTTCAATTTACGGCCAAATGAGATTGCCCGGATCATAGAGCATCTGCAGTAAGGTACGTTTGTCCCTACCACGGGCGCTAATGTCTATAAGCAACATAATCTCACGAACTTCCTTAAAAAGGAAGTGCCAATGGGTTCAGAAAATTGTATGAAAAACAGCAACGAATGATGTTCTTTGACTTTCAGGGCCAAAACGTCCTACTTAAGGCTGAATTCGAGGGTACTCCGGGCCTCCTGGCACAAGCGGGAGTATTCTTTTGGATTCGCATGCTTGCCACGAGCAGTTTGAGTACTTATGGGTCCGACACGGACTCCTAATGACAAAATTATGACCGTCTTAGTGAGCATCTGTCGAATCTATGGCAGTCCTTGAAAGTACTTCATTTTCTCGTGCGCTTTTTGCCCGACCGCCCTAAAATTTCTTGTCCTCTATAGTGAGATATCGCTTCCACATATATATTGACCGATGCCAGAATGCCCTTTTGTTCTTGGCTTTCACGCCGCATGAGTTACAAAGATGCCATCCGCAAAACAAGGAGAATAAGTCATATAGCCGCTAAATTTTCTTCAATTTACGACCAAATGAGATTGCCCGGATCATAGAGCATCTGCAGAAAGGTATGTTTATCCCTACCAGGGGGCTAATGTCTATAAGGAACATAATCTCTCAGATTTCCTTCAAAAGGAAGTGCCAATGGGTTCGTAAACTTGTCTAAAAAACAAAGAACGAATGATGTTCTTTGACTTTCGTACAAAAAGTCCTCCTTAAGGCTGAATTCGAGGGTACTCCGCCCCCCGCACAAGCGGGAGTATTTTTTGATTCACATGCTCGCCATGAAAGCAGTTTGAGTACTTATGGGTCCGATAAGGACTCCTAATGACAAAATTATGACCGCTTTAGTGAACATTTGTCCATTCTATGGCGCCCTTGAAATTACTTCATTTTCTCATGCGCTTTTTTTTTCGACCGCCTAAAATTTCATGTCCTCTATAGTCGAGATATCGTTTCCACATATATATTGACCGATGCCAGGAATTCCCTTTAGTTCTTGGCTATCACGTGCATGAGGTACACCATGCCATCCGGCGAAAACGAGGAGAATAAGGCATATAGCCGCTGGATTTTCTTCAATTTACGCCAAATGAGATCGCCTTGATCATAGAGCATCCGCAGAAGGTACGCTTGTCCCTACCACGGGGCTAATGTCTATAAGCAACATAATCTCACGAATTTCCTTCAAAAGGAAGTGCCAATGGGTTCGTAAACTTGTCTCGAAAAATAGCGATTTAACGATGTTCTTTGACTTTCAGGCCAAAAGGTCCCGCTTAAGGCTGAATTTGAGGGTACCACGGCCTCCCGGCGCAAGCGGGAGTATTTTTGATTCGCGACTCACCGCGAAAGCAGTTTGAGTACTTATGGGTCCGACACGGCCTCCTAATGACAAAATTATGACCGCTTTAGTGAACATCTGTCCAATCTATGGCGCCTTGAAAGTACTTCATTTTCTTGCGCTTTTTGCCCGACCGCCCAAAATTTCTTGTCCTCGATAGTGGAGATTTCGCTTCACATATATATTGACCGATGGCAGAATGCCTTTAGTTCTTGGCTGTCACACGCATGAGTTACACCATGCCATCCGCTAAAACGAGGAGAATAAGGCATATTGCCGCTGGATTTTCTTCAATTTACGGTCAAATGAGATTGCCCGGATCATAGAGCATCTGCAGTAAGGTATGTTTGTCCCTGCAACGGGGGCTAATGTCTATAAGCAACATAATCTCACGAATTTCCTTCAAAAGTAAGTGCCAATGGGTTCAGAAACTTGTCTGAAAAACGGCAACGAATGATGTTCTTTGACTTTCAGGGCCAAAAAGTCCTGTTTAAGGCTGAATTTGAGGGTACTCCGGGCCTCCTGGCGCAAGTGGTGAGTATTTTTTGGATTCGCATGCTCGCCGTGAGCAGTTTGAGTACTTATGGGTCCGACACGGACTCCTAATGACAAAATTATGACCGTTTTAGTGAACATCTGTCCAATCTATGGCAGTCCTTGAAAGTACTTCATTTTCTCGCGGCGCTTTTTGCCCGACCGCGCCTAAAATTTCTTGTCCTCTATAGTGGAAATAAAGTTTCCACATATATATTGACCGATGCCAGGAATGCCCTTTTGTTCTTGGCTTTCACGAGCATGAGTTACAGCATGCCATCCGGCGAAAACATGGAGAATAAGGCATATAGCCGCTGGATTTTATTCAATTTACGACCAAATGAGATTTCCCGGATCATAGAGCATTTGCAGAAAGGTACATTTGTCCCTACCAGGGGGCTAATGTCTATAAGCAACATAATCTCTCAAATTTCCATCAAAACGAAGTGCCAATGGGTTCAGAAACTTGTCTGAAAAACAGCGATGAATGATGTTCTTTGACTTTCAGGGCCAAAAGTCCTGCTTAAGGCTCAATTTGAGGGTACTCTGGGCCTCCTGCCACATGCGGGAGTATTTTGGGAGTCACATGCTCGTCCGCGAGCAGTTTGAGTGCTTATGGGTCCGATATGGACTCAATAACAAAATTATGACCGCTTTAGTGAACATCTGTCCATTCTATGGCGCCCTTGAAAGTACTTCATTTTCTCGCATGATTTTTGCCTCGACCGCCTAAAATTTCTTGTCCTCTATAGTGGAGATATCGCTTCCACATATATATTGATTGATGCCAGAATGCCTTTTGTTCTTGGCTTTCATGCGCATGAGTTACAAAGATGCCATCCGCAAAAACAAGGAGAATAAGGCATATAGTCGCTGGATTTTCTTCAATTTACCGCCAAATGAGATTGCCCGGATCATAGAGCATCTTTAAAAAGTTATGTTTCTCCCTACCGGGGGGCTAATGTCTATATGCAACATAATCTCTCGAATTTCCTTCAAAAGGAAGTGCCAATGGGTTCGGAAAGTTGTCTGAAAGACAGCGACAAATGATGTTCTTTGACTTTCAGGGCCAAAAAGTCCTACTTAAAGCTGAATTCGAGGGTACTCCATGCCCCTTGGCGCTAGCGGGGAGTATTTTTTTTATGATTTGCATGCTCGCCGCAAGCAGTTTGAGTAGTTATGGGTCCGACACGGACTCCTAATGACAAAATTATGACCGTTTTAGTGAACATATGTCCATTCTATGGCAATCCTTGAAAGTATTTCATTTTCTCGTGCGCGTTTTGCCTGACTGCCCCAAAATTTCTTGTCCTCTATAGTGGAGATATCGTTTCCACATATATATTGACCGATGCCAGGAATAACATTTTGTTCTTGGCTTTCACGCGCATGAGTTAAAGCATACCATCCGGCGAAAACAAGGAGAATAAGGCATATAGCCGCTGGATTTTCTTCAATTTACGGCCAAATGAGATTTCCCGGATCATAGAGCATCTGCAGAAAGGTACGTTTGTCCCTACCAGAGGGGCCAATGTCTATAAGCAACATAATCTCTCGAATTGCATTCAAAAGGAAGTGCCAACGGGTTCAGAAACTTGTCTGAAAAACAGCAACGAATGATGTTCTTTGACTTTCAGGGCCAAAAAGTCATGCTTAAGGCTGAATTTGAGGGTACTCCGGGCCTCCTGGCGCAAGCGGGGAGTATTCTTTTTGATTCGCACGTCACGCGAAAGCAGTTTGAGTACTTATGGGTCCGACACGGACTCCTAATGACAAAATTATGACCGCCTTTAGTGAGCATCCGTCCATTCTATGGCGCCTTGAAAGTACTTCATTTTCTCGCGCTTTTTGCCCGACCGCCCCAAAATTTCTTGTCATCTATAGTGGAGATATCGCTTCCACATATATATTGATCGATGCCAGAATGCCCTTTAGTACTTGGCTTTCACGCATGAGTTACACCATGCCATCCGAGAAAACGAGGAGAATAAGGCATATAGTCGCTGGATTTTCTTCAACTTACGCCAAATGAGATCGCCGGATCATAGAGCATCCGCAGAAGGTATGTTTATCCCTACCAGGGGGCTAATGTCTATAAGGAACATAATCTCTCGATTTCCTTCAAAAGGAAGTGCCAATGGGTTCGTAAACTTGTCTCAAATACAATGATTTAATGATGTTCTATGACTTTCGTACAAAAAGTCCCGCTTAAGGTCAGATTTGAGGGTAATCCGGCCTCCCGGCGCAAGCGGGAGTATTTTCGATTCGACGCCGCCGCAAGCAGTTCGAGAACTTGTGGGTCCGACACGGACCAATGATCAAATTATGACCGCTTTAGTGAACATGATGAGGACATCAATACCATTGTTACACCCACGGCCCCCGCCGCTATACATACCGGACCACTACTAGAGCTCAAGATGCCAATTAAATTATCGTGTACTTTCGCTCCTTGGTAATGATTCTAATGTTCATGAGAATATGATGCTGCTTAAATTGGATACATTTGTTTTGCTTACAAATGAAGGGCCCGTCATGGATAAGAGGGATGAACACTGAGCAAGACCAAGCATGGAGATGATGGCATGCGCGAGGGGAACAAGAACGGAGTTACAAGTGATGATTTCAGGACTTTGAGGGCCCCATAATGAGTGTGATGAAGCCTTGGACGAAATATACAAGATGCCACTTCATAGTATTCGCCCATAGGCTATTCTAGGTGTTACACACGTTATTATTGGGCCAGCCCATGTAATTTCTAAATACTTAAATATAGGCTATTTTAGAGTTCAGATAAAAGGGAAACAATAGTTAGGTTGGTTTTGACCCTCCCTCAAGGGCCAATAAATTCTCCTCTTCCTCCATATATATAGCCCTTAGGCGCTGCTTAGACTTTGGGTTTTGTTTAGATTAAAAGTTCGCCATAGCTGCAACTTCTTGTACTTCGCTTGTGTTCAACGACTGCATAAAGTCATCACAGTAACCCCACCTTGATCAATAAAGTTTTCTCTTGTATTCGCAATATCCAGATTGCAATCTTAGTTTCTTGCTTGTTCTTGGTTTGCTCGCCGATGAGGACATCAATACCATTGTTACACCCACAGCCCCTCATCGCTAATATATCGACCAATTACTAGAGCACGCTACCGCCAATTAAATTATCGTACTTTCGCTTTTTGGTAATGATTCTAATGTTCATGAGAATATGATGCTGCCTAAATTGGATATATTTGTTTTGCTTACAAATGAAGGGCCTAGCTTGGAGAAGGATGGACATTGAGCACTAACAAGCATGGAGATGATGGCATGCTAAGGGGAACAAGAACGGAGTTACAAGTGATGATTTCAGACTTTGAAGCCACCATAATGGTGCATGAAGCCTTGGACGAAATATACAAGATGCCACTTCATAAATTTCGTCCCGGGCTATTCTAGGTGATGCGTCACCTTATTATTGGGCCAGGCCCATGTAATTTCGAAATACATAAGTATAGGCTATTTTTGAGTCCGATGTGGGGAAACAAGAGAGAGGGTTGATTTTGGACCCTCCACCAAGGGCCACGAAATCCCCCCTCTTCCTCCATATATACAGCCCTTAGGGCACCGCTTAGACTTTGGGTTTTGTTTAGATTAAAGTTCGCCATAGCTGCAACTTTATGCATTTCGCTTGTGTTCAACGACTGCACAAAGACGCCTCGTAACCCCACCTTGATCAATAAAGCTTACCTTATATTCGCAATATCCAGATTGCAAAATCAGTTTTTGCTTGTTCTTCGCTTGCTCGCAGGAAACCGACCTCGTAGTCGTTGATCGTGTTCGCATGGTCAATAACCTCTCGGAGTTGGTTTTATGATTGCTAAGGCGTGACGCCCTCGCACGCTCGTAGTCGGATCGCCAAAGTCGATTTCCACCTAAGCGATATCCATCATCTCATCGAAAGACGGACACCTTTGCCTCTATCAAGTGGTATCGATGTCCAGGTTGCTCGTGAGATTTTACAGCTTTTCGTAGTTTAGATCGAATCTATTCTTATACCTATAGTCCACTTAAAAGCCAAAAAAAATTAGGGTTAGTTCATCCCATCCGAACCAATCTGAGCCTTTGCATAATCTTTTCTCAGATTTGCTTTGTTGAATTTGGCGTTGCATCATCGTGTCAAGTTGCTGGTCTTAGCGCCTAGTCTTTAGAGTTTCGAAGTTCGTTCACAAAGTTGTCACGCCGCCGCTATATATCACCACCAAGATCATCATCGCCGCCGTGCCATATACCACCACCACATATTCACCGCCAATCCAGATCCATATACGCCACCACATATCCGCCGCCATCACGCCTAATCCGAAGTTCACCTTCAACATATATCCGCCACCTGTCCGAAGTTCCACCAGATTCATCTCCGCCACCATCCGAAGTTCCACCAGATTCATCTCCGCCACCAGTCCTAGTTCAACCAATTTCATCTCCGCCACCAGTCCTATTCCGAGTCTAGTATTTTGTTACTGCTTTGGTTTTCCAGATCACGCCATACTCCGAAGTCGAGACAGAGAAGGACTCTCAACTTCCGTATACCCACAAGAGAGAAATAGTTCCAAACTCAAAAAAAAAAATTCGCTAGGCAATTTTAGACCATTTGTAGACTTTTTCGAAAAAAATTGTTATGGAGCAAAAAAAGAGGAAAAAAGTGCAAAAAAGAGAGGGAAAAAGAGAAAAAATTCAGAGTGTGCTCCTCCCTTGTTTACGTGTCGTGCCGTGATTTTGGTTGTGTTCTAGGCTCTAGGCTCTAGCAGCATGCTTCAGCCTAGGACCAAAGACAAGACTGCTGCTGAGCGCTTATTCAACTTTGCATCTCTAAATTGATTATTGTCAATCTTTTTGCTACCATATTATAAGCCTCCCAGCTCCACATACATCTACATCGTATGTTGACTCTCCCCGTAATCGCCTATCCAAGCTTTGAGAGTTTTGACTACAACGGTTGCCGATCACCACCGCTCACGGGTAAGAACTGTAAGAATTTGAGATTTGCTTCACGGGTTTGTGATACACCACACCCACTTCTTAGTAGTCTATAGGATCATATTCTTGTGTGTTTCTATTTGCTGCTAACCATGGTAGGATCACAAGTCGATGAGACTGATTGGGAGAACTCGATTAACAAACAGCTACATGATAAATTTCGCAAATGATGAGTGGACAGTGCAAGATGTGCTAAACAGATTTGACGAGGCTATGGAGAAGATAGATGGCATTGAGAATACGCTCAAACAAAGCTTGATAGCAAGTTTAATGAATTGCTCGCTTTCCATAACCACCGCCACTGCACCTATCGCACTCTCGCAACAACAACAACTACAACAACGCCTCTTCCGAATGAGTATGGACAAGTACACATGGTTCCTATTGAGCCAGACAAAATTTGGTGTCATTGCCATCGCTGTGGAGCTTCAGAGCTCCTCGCTGTTATCGCAGAGGTGGAGGAATATTATGAGGATGAGGTTGATCAAAATCGAACTATGTGCAGCCACCAAGACCACCACCAGCAGGTCGACCTTAGGTATATATTCGCAACGGTAGGCCTGCACTACCACCTCGTGTACGTAGATAATGACCATATTCAAACTGAAATTGAATATTCCACCATTTGAGGGTAGATATGTTCATGACATATATCTTACTTGGGAGTTAGAAACTGAACAACGCTTTTACATGTTTACAATATCCCGAGGAGAGACGGGTTGTCATTGCTGTTTGTGCTTTCACTAGTTTTGTATGTGTATGGTGGTCTCAACATTGTAGATTATATCCTATTCCAGCTACTTGGGCTGCTTTGAAAACTGCTATGCATACTCATTGGGTTCCACCATATTATCAACGTGAATTGCTTCAAAATTGCAGCGTTTAAGACAAGGAAAAAATTTGTAGAAGAATATTATCGTGAATTACAAACCGCTTGATTAGATGTGGTATTGTTGAGGAGAATGAAGCTATGCTTGCACGCTTTATAGGTGGATTAAATAGAGAGATTCGACCATTCTAGAGTATAAGGAGTATACTAATATCACTGCTTATTCCATCTTGCTTGTAAAGTTGAACGTGAAGTGCAGGATCGACAAGCATTGGCGCCGAACTAACTTTTTCTCGCAGGTCGACTTTCATCATGGACACCGCGGCATCCTCTACTTCCACTACACCAGCACCCCATCACCGCTACCTCCAGCCATGATACAAGAAAGGTGCACAACCACCACTATTCGCCAAGAGCGCTCGCCGGGCCTACATGTAACTCTTCTTCTTCCGTGGCATCAACAGGGCACACAAGTGATATTATTTGTCGTCGTTGTAAGGGAAGAGGTCATTATGCGAGAGAATGCAAATCTCAGCGTGTGATGATTGCTACTGAGGATGGTGGGTATGAGTCCGCTAGTGACTACGATGAGGAGACTTCGGCTCTTATTACAAGTGAAGAACATGGTGGAGATGATTCTTATCATGACATGCAATACATGGCTCCTGAAGACGCTGACAGATATGAATGTTTAGTTGCTCAACGTGTTTTGAGTGTACAGGTCACACAAGCTGAGCAAAATCAGAGGCACAATTTGTTCCATACAAAGGGAGTTGTGAAGAAACGTTTTGTGCGTGTCATTATAGATGGAGGGAGCAGCAACAACTTGGCTAGCATGGAGATGGTGGAGAAGGTATCTCTCACCACAAGACCACATCCACATCCTTACTACATCCAATGGTTTAACAACATCGGCCAGGTTAAGGTAACACATACTGTTTGTGTGCATTTTAGTACCTCTACATATGCTGATTATGTTGATTGTGATGTGGTACCTATGCAAGCATGTTCCTTATTACTTGGTCGACCATGGCAATTTGATAAAAATTCGGTACCCCATGGTAGAAACAATTAGTATACTCTTGTTCATAAGGATAAAAATATTACTTTGCTTCCTATGACTCCTGAGTCCATTTTGAAAGATGATATTAATAGAGCTAACAAATCAAAACAGGAGAAAAATAAGAGTGAAAATCAAATTGTGGCAAAAGAATTTGAGCAACAAATGAAGCCTAATAGTAAACCATCTAGTGTTGCTTCTGAAATTAAATTGAAAAGTGCATGTTTACTTGCCACTAAATCTGATATTGATGAGATAGATTTTAGCAAATCTATTTGCTATGCTTTTGTGTGCAAAGAGGCATTATTTTCATTCGAGGACGTGTTTTCCTCTTTGCCTCCCCGCTGTCACTAACATTTTGCAGAGTTCGCCGACGCCTTTCCACAAGACGTACACCGGATTACCGCCTATTCGAGGGATTGAGCATCGATTGACTTAATTCCCGTGCTTCACTACCAAACCGCGGCGCCATACCGCATCAATCCAGAGGAGACGAAGGAGATTATGCGTCAAGTACAAGAGCTTCGACAAAGGTTATATACACTAATCCTTTAGTCCTTGTGCTATTCCTATTATTCTAGTGCCGAAAAAGGATGGTACATCGCGATGTGTGTTGATTGTAGAGGCATTAATAATATTACTATTTGTTATCGCCATCCTATTCCTAGGCTAGATGATATGCTTGATGAATTGAGTGGCTCTACAATATTCTCCAAAGTTGATTTATGAGTGGATACCATCAAATTGTATGAAATTGAGGGATGAATGGAAAACAACATTTAAAACTAAGTTTGGATTATATGAGTGGTTAGTCATGCCTTTGGGTTAACTAATGCACCTAGTACTTTCATGAGATTAATGAACTAAGTTTTACGTGCTTTCATTGACGATTTCGTAGTCTACTTTGATGACATATTGATTTATAGCAGATCTTTGGAGTAACATTTGGAACATTTACGTAGTTTTTATTGCTCTACGTGATGCACGCTTGTTTGGTAACCTTGGGAAGTGCACCTTTTGCACCGATCGAGTGTCTTTTCTTGGCTATGTTGTTACTCCACAGGAATTGAAGTTGATAAAGCCAAGATCGGTTATTGAGAGTTGGCCGCAGCCCAAAACGGTCACACAAGTGAGGAGTTTTCTTGGCCTCACTGGATTCTATAGGCGCTTTGTGAGAGATTTCAGCACCATTGTCTGCACCTCTCAATGAGCTTACAAAGAAGGATGTGCCTTTTGTTTGGGGTACCGCATGTGAAGAAGCCTTCACGGTATTGAAAGATAAGTTGACACATGCCCTTTACTCCAACTTCCCGATTTTAATAAGACTTTGAGCTTGAATGTGATGCTAGCGGAATTGGATTAGAGGTGTGCTATTACAAGATGGCAAACCTGTTGTATACTTCTATGAAAAATTGAGGGCCTAGTCTAAATTATTCTACTTATGATAAAGAATTATATGCTCTTGTTCGACTTTGGAAACATGGCAACATTATTTATGGCCCGAGGAATTTGTTATACATTCTCGATCATGAATCTTTGAAACATACTAAAAGTCAAGCTAAACTGAATCGTAGACATGCTAAATGGGTTGAATTCATTGAGACTTCCCTTATGTCATTAAACACAAGAAGGGTAAAGAAAATGTTATTGCCGATGCATTGTCTCGTCCGCTATACTATGCTTTCACAACTTGACTTCAAAATATTTGGTTTGGAGACCATCAAAGATCAATATGTGCATGATGCTGATTTTAAAGATGTATTGCAGAATTGTAAAGAAGGAACAACTTGGAACAAGTTCGCTGCTTAATGATGGATTTGTGTTCGTGCTAACAAGCTATGCATTCCAGCTAGCTCGCTTTGTCTTTTGTTGTTGCAGGAGGCGATGGAGGAGTACTAATGGGACACTTTGGCGTGAAGAAGACGGAGGACGATTTGCTACACATTTCTTTTGGCCAAAGATGAGACGGATGTTGAGCGCTTTGTTGCTCGCTGCACTACATGTCAAAAAGCTAAGTCACAATTCAATCCTCATGGTTTATATATGCCTTTGCCTATACCTAGTGTTCCTTGGGAGGATATATCTACGGACTTTGTTTTAGGTTTACCTCTAACAAAGAAGGGAAGGATCGCATATTTGTTGTTGTGGATAGATTCTAAAATGGCACACTTTATACCATGTCATAAAAGCGATGATGTCGTTAATGTTGCTGATTTGTTCTTTCGTGAAATTATTCGCTTGCATGGTGTGCCAAATACTATTGTTTCAGATCGTGATACTAAATTTCTTAGCCACTTTTGGAGATGTTTATGGGCTAAGTTGGGGACTAAACTGCTTTTTAGTACTACTTATCACCCCCAAACCGATGGATAAACCAAGTAGTCAATAGAACATTGTCTACTATGCTTAGGGCTGTTTTGAAGAATAATAAGAAAATGTGGGAAGAATGCTTGCCTCATATTGAATTTGCTTATAATCGTTCATTGCATTCTACTACTAAGATGTGCCCTTTTGAAATTGTGTATGGTTTCCTACCTCGTGCACCTATTGATTTGTTGCTTCTTCCATCTTCGGAGAAGGTTAATTTTGATGCTAAACAATGTGCTGAATTGATTTTTAAAATGCATGAGTTAACTAAGGAAAACATTGAGCGTATGAATGCTAAATATAAACTTGCTGGATATAAGGGTAGAAAACATGTTGTGTTTGCACCTGGAGATCTTGTTTGGTTACATTTGCGTAAGGATAGATTTCCTGATTTTCGCAAATCAAAACTAATGCCATGTGCTGATGGTTCTTTTAAGGTTTTAGAGAAAATAAATGATAATGCATATAAACTTGAGCTGCCTGCAGATTTTGGGGTTAGTCCCACTTTTAACATTGCATATTTGAAGCCTTATTTGGGTGAGGAAGATGAGCTTCCGTCGAGGACGACTTCTTTTCAAGAAGGGGAGGATGATGAGGACATCAATACCATTGTTACACCCACAGCCCCTGCTGCTATACATAATGGACCAATTACTAGAGCTCGCGCACACCAATTAAATTATCAGGTACTTTCATTTCTTGGTAATGATTATGTTCATGAGAATATGATGCTGCCTAAATTGGATACATTTGTTTTGCTTACAAATGAAGGGCCTGTCATGGATAAGAGGGATGAACACTGGAGCAAGACCAAGCAAGGAGGTGATGGCATGTGCGAGGGGAACAAGAACGGAGTTACAAGTGATGATTTCAGGACTTTGAGGCCCCCATAATGAGTGCATGAAGCCTTGGACGAAATATACAAGATGCCACTTCATAATATTCGCCCATAGGCTATTCTAGATGTCGCACACCTTATTATTGGGCCAGCCCATGTAATTTCGAAATACTTAAGTATAGGCTATTTTAGAGTCCGAGATGTGGGGAAACAAGAGTTAGGGTTGGTTTCGACCCTCCTCAAGGGCCACGAAATTCTCCTCTTCCTCCATATATACAGCCCTTAGGGCGATGTTTAGACTTTGGGTTTTGTTTAGATTAAAAGTTCGCCATAGCTGCAACTTCGTACTTCGTTTGTGTTCAACGACTGCATAAAGGCGCCACGTAACCCCACCTTGATCAATAAAGTTTTCTCTTATATTCGCAATATCCAGATTGCAATCTTAGTTTCTTGCTTGTTCTTCGCTTGCTCGCAGGAAATGTAGACCTTCGTGGTCGTTGATCGTGGTTGTGGCATGGTCAATAACCTCTCGGAGTTGGTTTAGCGACATAAGGCGCGACGCCCTCGCACGTCAGTAGTCGGATCGCCAAAGTCGACTTCATCCTAAACGATAGCCACCATCTCATCGAAAGACGGGACACCTTTGCCTCTATCAAGTGGTATCGATTTCCGTGTTGCTCGGTGAGATTTTACAGCTTTCGTAGTTTAGATCGAGTCTGTTCTTCATACCTATAGTCCATGAAAAGCCACAAAAAATTTAGGTTAGTTCATCTTATCCAAACCAATCTGAGCCTTTGCATAATCTTTTCAGATTTGCTTTGTTGAATTTATGTTGCATCGCCGTGTCAAGTTGCTGGTCCTAGCGTCTAGTACTTTAGAGTTTCCAGTTTTGTTCACAAGTTGTCATGCCGCCACCGCACCATCGTCATCACCGCTGCCATATACCACCATCGTCATCACCGCTGCCATATACCACCATCGACATCGCCGTTACTATATACCACATATCCCCGCCATTACGCCTAATCGAGTCCGCCTCCATCAAAGATTCGCCACCAGTCCGGTTCCATCGCCTCGCAAATATCCGCCACCATCCGAAGTTTCCACCAGATTCATCTCCGCCACCAGCCCTAGTCCGAGTCTAGTAATTGTTGCTTTGTTCTCCACTTCTAGATCACGCGATACTCCGAGTCATGACAGAGTAGGACTCCCCAACTTCCGAACCATCCGCAGAAAAAAATAGTTCCAGTTTCAAAAAAAATTTTGGCTAGGCAGTTTTTAGGACATTTGTTGACTTTTATGAAATTTTTTTGCTGCGGAGCAAAACAAAAAAAAAAGTGCGAAAAAAGTGCAAAAGAAAGTGAAAAAAGAAAAAATTCAGAGTGTGCTCCTCCCTTGTTTACGCAGCAGCCGTGATTTTGTTAGTGTTCTAGGCTCGCCTCTAGTACGGTTCAGCCTAGGACCAGCACAAGACAAATAAGTGAGCTTTTATTCAAGTTTGCATCTCTCGAATTGATTATTGTCGACCCATTTTGCTACAATATTATAAGCCTTCCCAGCTCCACATACATCTACATCGTATGCTTGACTCTCCCCGTAATCGCTTCTATCCAAGCCTTGAGAGTTTTGACTACATTGATGCCAATCACCGTCGCCGGGTAAGAACTGTAAGAATTTGAGATTTGCTTGACGGATTTGTGACACCCACCACCACCTCTTGTTAGTAGTCCAGAGGATCATATTCTTGTGTATTTCTATTGCTGCTAACCAGGCTGTGGATCATGTTTACAAGACCGACTAGGAGAACATGACTAATAAGGAGTTACATGATAAATTTCAGCAAATGATGAGTGGACAGCAAGATGTGCTAAATAGATTTGAAGAGGCCATGGAGAAGATAGATGGCATGGAGAAACGCTCAAACAAAGCTCGATAACAAGTTTAATGAATCGCCGCTGCCTTCCACCACCACCACCGCTGCACCTAACGCACCTCTACAACAACAACAACAACAACGACTACCTCCATCGTCGCGAATAGCCCTCCGCCGAAGCGAGCCGTGTCCTCTTGCGCTCGCCAAACTGTTGGTGCTGCTGTTGATATTTCGTGGCTCCCCGCTGCCGATGCGGAGGAGGATGATTATGTGGGAGATTACGAGGATGAAGTTGATCAAAATCGAACTACGGCAACCACCAAAGACCACAACAACCAGGTCGCCCACATGCAAATAATGGCAATGTTAGGGCTCCTCGTGCATTTAGATCATGACCATCTCCCTAAACTGAAATTGAATATTCCACCATTTGAGGGTAGATATGTGCCCGATATATATCTTACTTGGGAGTTAGAAACTGAACAACGATTTACATGTTTACAATATCCCGAGGAGAGACGTGTTCTCGCCATTGTTTGTGCTTTCACTAGCTTTGCATGTGTTTGGTGGTCCAACATTGTAGATTATATCCTGCTCCAGCTACTTGGGCTGCTTTGAAAACTGCTATGCGATCGCAAGGTTCCACCATATTATCAACGTGAATTACTTCAAAATTGCAGCGCTTAAGACAAGGAAAAAATTCAGAGAAGAATATTATCGTGAATTACAAACCGGCTTGATTAGATGTGGTATTGTTGAGGAGAATGAAGCTATGCTTGCACGCTTTATGGGTGGATTAAATAGAGAGATTCGCACCATTCTAGAGTATAAGGATTATAATAATATCACCATTTATTCCATCTTGCTTGTAAAGCTGAACGTGAAGTGCAGGATCGATGTGCATTGGCGCGAACTAACTTTTCCGCAGTCGACCTTCATCATGGACACCACGCATCATCTACTTCCACCGCACCATCACCTCCTTCAGTGCCACCTCCAACCGTGATACAAGAAAGGTGCACAACCACCACTATCCGCCAAGAGCACACCGCCGGGCTTGCACAGTAGCTCTTCTTCTTCCATGGCGCCAACAGGCACACAAGTGATATTATTTGTTGTCGGTCTAAGGGAAGAGG
This sequence comes from Aegilops speltoides, assembly GCA_021437245.1. NCBI lineage: Eukaryota > Viridiplantae > Streptophyta > Magnoliopsida > Poales > Poaceae > Aegilops > Aegilops speltoides. The sequence goes on from JAHHZJ010003415.1 coordinate 31,480, forward strand.
ACATTTTATGAGAGAATGCAAATCTCAACGGTGATGATTGCTACCGAGGATGGTGGGTATGAGTCCGCTTAGTGACTATGATGAGGAGACTTTGGCTCTTATTACACATGAAGAACACGGTGGAGATGATTCTTATCATGAGACGCAATACTGAGTACTCCAGCCTCTGGCCAGCGAAATTTTTAGATTCGCATGCTGCGCGCGTGCAGTTTGAGTACTTATGGGTGCAACAGGACTCTAATGACAAAATTATGACCGTTTAGTGAACATCTGTCCATTCTATGGCGGTCCTTGAATACTTCATTTTCTCGTCGCTGGTTTGCCTGACCTTAAATTTCTTGTCCTCTATAGTGGAGATATCATTTACATATATATTTACCGATGCCAGGAATGCCATTTACTTCTTGGCTTTCACGTGCATAGTTACACCATGCCATCCGGTAACCAGGAGAATAAGGCATATAGCCGCTGGATTTTCTTCAATTCACGGCCAAATGAGGTTGCCGGATCATAGAGCATACGCAAGGTACGTTTGTCCCTACAGGGGCTAATGTCTATAAGGAACATAATCTCACGAATTTCCTTCAAAGGAAGTGCCAATGGGTTGAAACTTTTACGAAAAAGCAATGACGAATGATGTTCTTTGACCTTAGGGCCAAAAGTCCTATTTAAGGCTGAATTGGGTACTCGAGCCTCTGGCGCAAGCGGAAGTATTTTAGGTCGCATGCTCGCCGAGCAGTTTGAGTACTTATGGGTCGACACGGACTCCAAATGACAAAATTATGACCGTTTTAGTGAACATCTGTCCATTCTATGGCGGTCCTTGAAAATACTTCATTTTCTCGTGCGGTTTTTGTCTGACCGCCCCAAAATTACTTGTCCTATATAGTGGAGATATCGTTTACACATATATATTTACCGATGCCAGGAATGCCATTTAGTTCTTGGCTTTCACGTGCATAAGTTACCATGCCATCCGTAGCAAGGAGAATAAGGCATATAACATTTGGATTTTCTTCAATTTACGGCCAAATGAGGTTGCCGGATCATAGAGCATGTACATAAAGTACGTTTGTCCCTACCACGGGCTAATGTCTATAAGCAACATAATCTCAAATTTCCTTCAAAGGAAGTGCCAATGGGTTCGAAACTTGTCGAAAAACAATGACGAATGATGTTCTTTGACTTTGGGAAAAAGTCACCTTAGGACTGAATTTGAAATTACTCGGGCATCTGGCATAAGCGGCGGTATTTTTTGGATTCGCATGCTCTGCGAACAGTTTGAGTACTTATATATCAAACCGGACTTTGAATAACAAAATTATGACCGTTTTAGTGAACATCATCCATTCTATGGCGGTCCTTGAAAGTACTTCATTTTCTCGTGCGATTTTGCTGGCTGCCCCAAAATTTCTTGTCCTCTATAGTGGAATATCATTTCCACATATATATTGATCGATGCAGGAATGCCCTTTTGTTCTTGGCTTTCCGCGCATGATTCTGACATGCCATCGGCAAAAACAAGAGAATAAGGCATATAGCCGCTAGATTTTCTTCAATTTACGGCCAAATGGATTGCGGATCATAGAGCATCTGCGAAAAGTCGTTTGTCCCTACCAGGGCTAATGTCTATAAGCAACATAATCTCACGAACTTCCTTAAAAAGGAAGTGCCAATGGGTTGAAAAATTGTATAAAGCAATGCGAATGATGTTCTTTGACTTCGAGGCCATCCTACTTAAGGCTGAATTGAGGGTACTCGGGCCTCTGGCAGCGGAGTATTCTTTTGGATTCGCATGCTTCCTGACGATTTAGTACTTATGGGTCGACCACGGACTCCTAATGAACAAATTATGACCGTCTTAGTGAACATCTGTCCATCTATGGTCCTTGAAAGTACTTCATTTTCTCTGCGCTTTTTGCTGGCCCTTTAAAATTTCTTGTCCTCTATAGTGGAATATCGTTTCCACATATATATTGACCGATGCCGGGAATGCCCTTTTGTTCTTGGCTTTCCGCGCATGAGTTCTGACATGCCATCCGCGAAAACAAGGAGAATAAGTCATATAGCCGCTAAATTTTCTTCAATTCGACCAAATGAGATTGCGGATCATAGAGCATCTGCGAGAAAGGTATGTTTATCCCTAGGAGGCTAATGTCTATAAGAACATAATCTCTCGATTTTCCTTCAAAAGGAAGTGCCAATGGGTTGAAAACTTATGCGAAAAACATGACGAATGATGTTCTTTGACTTCGGGGCCAAAAGTCCTCCTAAGGCTGAATTGAAGGTACTCAAGACCCTCTGGCACAAGCGGGGAGTATTTTTTGGATTCACATGCTTTGCTTGAGCAGTTTGAGTACTATGGGTCGACAAGGACTCCTAATGACAAAATATGACCGTTTTAGTGAACATTTGTCCATTCTATGGCGTCCTTGAAATTACTTCATTTCTCGTGCGCTTTTTGCTGACCGCCAAAATTTCATGTCCTCTATAGTGAGATATCGTTTCCACATATATATTGACCAATGCGAAATTCCTTTAGTTCTTGGCTTTCCGTGCAGGTACACCATATCCATCGAAAGAAGGAGACATATAACGCTGGATTTTCTTCAATTCGGCCAAAGAGATTGCCGGATCATAGAGCATCTGCGAAGATACGTTTGTCCCTACCGGGGGCTAATGTCTATAAAACATAATCTCACAATTTCCTTCAAAGGAAGTGCCAATGGGTTGAAACTTATACGAAAAATAGCGACGAACGATGTTCTTTGACTTTCAGGGCCAAAAGGTCCCTTAAGGCTGAATTTGAGGGTACCACGGGCCTCCTGGCGCAAGCGGGGAGTATTTTTTGGATTCGCGCACTCACCGCGAGCAGTTTGAGTACTTATGGGTCCGACACGGCCTCCGAATGACAAAATTATGACCGTTTTAGTGAACATCTGTCCAATCTATGGCAGTCCTTGAAAGTACTTCATTTTCTCTTGCGCTTTTTGCCTGACTGCCCCAAAATTTCTTGTCCTCGATAGTGGAGATTTCGTTTCCACATATATATTGACCGATGGCAGGAATGCCCTTTAGTTCTTGGCTGTCACGTGCATGAGTTACACCATGCCATCCGGTAACGAGAATAAGGCATATTGCTGGATTTTCTTCAATTTACGGTCAAATGAGTTGCGGGATCATAGAGCATCTGCGAAGGTATGTTTGTCCCTACAGCGGGGGCTAATGTCTATAAGCAACATAATCTCACGAATTTCCTTCAAAAGTAAGTGCCAATGGGTTGAAACTTGTCGAAAACAGCGAATGATGTTCTTTGACTTCCGAGGCAAAAAGTCCTTTAAGGCTGAATGAGGTACTCCGGGCCTCTGGCGCAAGTGGGAGTATTTTTGGATTAGCATGCTACTTGCGTGAGCAGTTTAGTACTTATGGGTCAAACCACGGACTCCTAATGACAAAATTATGACCGTTTTAGTGAACATCTGTCCAATCTATGGGGTCCTTGAAAGTACTTCATTTTCTCGTGCTTTTGCTGGCCCCAAAATTTCTTGTCCTCTATAGTGGAAATAAAGTTTCCACATATATATTGCCGATGCAAGGAATGCCCTTTTGTTCTTGGCTTTCACGCGCATGATTCTGACATGCCATCCGGTAACTTATGGAGAATAAGGCATATAGCCGCTGGATTTTATTCAATTCGACCAAATGAGATTTCCCGGATCATAGAGCATTTGCGAGAAAGGTACATTTGTCCCTACCAGAGGCTAATGTCTATAAGCAACATAATCTCTCAATTTCCATCAAAAGCGAAGTGCCAATGGGTTGAAAACTTATGAAAACAGCGACGAATGATGTTCTTTGACTTCGGGGCCAAAGTCACCTAAGGCTCAATTTGAGGTACTCTGGGCCTCCTGCCACATGCGGGGGAGTATTTTTGGTCACATGCTCGTCGGCAGTTTGAGTGCTTATGGGTCCGCATGGACTACGAATAACAAAATTATGACCGTTTTAGTGAACATCTGTCCATTCTATGGCAGTCCTTGAAAGTACTTCATTTTCTCGTGCGATTTTTGCCTGACTGCCCTAAAATTTCTTGTCCTCTATAGTGGAGATATCGTTTCCACATATATATTGATTGATGCCGAGAATGCCTTTTGTTCTTGGCTTTCATGCGCATGAGTTCTGACATGCCATCCGGCAAAACAAGGAGAATAAGGCATATAGCCGCTGGATTTTCTTCAATTTACCGCCAAATAGATTGCCGGATCAAGAGCATCTTTAAAAGTTATGTTTCTCCCTACGGGGGCTAATGTCTATATCAACATAATCTCGAATTTCCTTCAAAGGAAGTGCCAATGGGTTGGAAAGTTGTGAAAGAAGGCCAATGATGTTCTTTGACTTTCGGGGCCAAAAGTCTACTTAAAGCTGAATTGAGGTACTCCATGCGCTTAAGCTAGCGAAAGTATTTTTTATGATTTGCAGCATGCTTCTTGTGAGCGGTTTGAGTAGTTATGGGTCCGACCACGGACTCTAATGACAAAATTATGACCGTTTTAGTGAACATATGTCCATTCTATGGTCCTTGAAAGTATTCATTTCGTCTTGGCGTTTTGCTGACTGCCCCAAAATTTCTTGTCCTCTATAGTGGAATATCGTTTCCACATATATTGACGATGCCAGAATAACATTTTGTTCTTGGCTTTCCGCGCATGAGTTAAAGCATACCATCCGTGAAAACAAGGAGAATAAGGCATATAGCGCTGGATTTTCTTCAATTCTGACCAAATAAGTTCCGGATCATAGAGCATCTGCGGAAGATGCGTTTGTCCCTACCGGAGGGGCAATGTCTATAAGCAACATCTCTCGGTGCATTCAAAAGGAAGTGCCATGAGTTGAAAACTTATAAAAGCGACAGCGAATGATGTTCTTTGACTTTGGGGCCAAAGTCATGCTTAAGGCTGAATTTGAGGGTACTCCGGGCCTCTGGCATAATGGCGATATTCTTTTGGATTCATACGCTCATTGCGGGTTTGAGTACTTATGGGTCGACCACGGACTCCTAATGACAAAATTATGACCGTCTTAGTGAGCATCTGTCCATTCTATGGTCCTTGAAAGTACTTCATTTTCTCGTCTTTTTGCTGGCCTTTAAAATTTCTTGTCATCTATAGTGGAATATCGTTTCCACATATATATTGATCGATGCAGGAATGCCCTTTAGTACTTGGCTTTCCGTGCATGAGTTACACCATGCCATCTGGAGAAAGCGAGAATAAGGCATATAGCGCTGGATTTTCTTCAACTTACGGCCAAATGAGATTGCGGATCATAGAGCATCTGCGAAAGGTATGTTTATCCCTACGAGGCTAATGTCTATAAGAACATAATCTCTGATTTCCTTCAAAAGGAAGTGCCAATGGGTTGAAACTTATGCGAAATCTGACTGACGAATGATGTTCTATGACTTTCGGGGCCAAAAGTCTGCTTAAGGCCGTGTTGAGGTGTCCAGGGCCTCTGGCGCTAGGGAGTATTTTAAGATTAGACGCTAAATGCATAAGCAGTTCGAGAACTTGTGGGGCGACACGGACTCGAATGATCAAATTATGACCGTTTTAGTGAACATGATGAGGACATCAATACCATTGTTACACCACGGCCCTGCTTTGCTATACATCTTGGACCAATTACTAGGCTTCGCACCAATTAAGTGTCGGTACTTTCGTTTCCTTGGTAATGATTCTAATGTTCATGAGAATATGATCTGCCTAAATTGGATACATTTGTTTTGCTTACAAATGAAGGGCATCATGGATAAGAGGGATGAACACGAGCAAGACCAAGCATGGAGATGATGGCATGTGAGGAACAAACGGAGTTACAAGTGATGATTTGGAGGACTTTGAGGGCCCCATAATGAGTGCATGAAGCCTTGGAAGAAATATACAAGATGCCACTTCATAGTATTAGTCCATAGGCTATTCTAGGTGTTAACGTCACGTTATTAGGCAGGCCATGTAATTTCTAAATACTTAAATATAGGCTATTTTTAGAGTTACGTATGTGCGGAAACAATAGTTAGGGTTGGTTTGGACCCCTCCCTCAAGGGCCATAAATTCCCTCCTCTTCCTCATATATATAGCCCTTAGGGTCGTTTGAACTTTGGGTTTTGTTTAGATTAAAGTTACCATAGCTGCAACCATGTGCCCGTTTGTGTTCAGCGACGGACAAAGTCATCCAGAACCCCACCTTGATCAATAAAGTTTTCCTCTTGTATAGCAATATCCGATTGCAATCTTAGTTTCTTGCTTGTTCTTGGTTTGCTTTGATGAGACATCAATACCATTGTTACACCCAGCCCCTCTTTAATATCTGGACCAATTACTGAACATCGCGCGTAATTAAATTATCGGTACTTTTCGTTTCTTGGTAATGATTCTAATGTTCATGAGAATATGATGCTGCCTAAATTGGATATATTTGTTTTGCTTACAAATGAAGGGCCTAGCTTGGAGAAGGATGGACATTGGACACGAACAAGCATGGAGATGATGGCATCTTAAAGAGAACAAGAGCGGAGTTACAAGTGATGATTCGGACTTTGAAGCCACCATAATGGGTGCATGAAGCCTTGGACAGAAATATACAAGATGCCACTTCATAAATTTCGTCCGGGGCTATTCTAGGTGATCGTCACCTTATTATTGAGCAGAGCCCATGTAATTTGAAATACATAAGTATAGGCTATTTTTGAGTCCGTGTGTGTGGGGAAACAAGAGAGGGTTGATTTTGGACCCCTCCACCAAGACCACGAAATCCCCCCTCTTCCTCCATATACAGCCCTTAGGGCACCGTTTAGACTTTGGGTTTTGTTTAGATTAAAGTTAGCCATAGCTGCAACTTTGCGTGCCCGTTTGTGTTCAGCGACCGGACAAGGCGTCTCGAACCCACCTTGATCAATAAAGCTTTCACCTTATATTACAATATCAGTTGCAAAATCAGTTTCTTGCTTGTTCTTCGTTTGCTCGCGAAACCTACCCTCGTAGTCGGAGTTGATCGTGCTCGGCATAGTCATAACCTCTCGGAGTTGGTTTTGCGATTGCTAAGCGTGGCGTCCTCGCCCGTTAATAGTCGGATCGTCAAAGTCGATTTCCACCTAGCGATATCCATCATCTCATCGAAGGCGGGACACCTTTGCCTCTATCAAGTGGTATCGGATGTCGAGTTGCTCGGTGAGATTTCTGATTTTCGTAGTTTAGATCGAATCTATTCTTATACCTATAGTCACGAAAAAGCCAAAAAAAAAAATAGGGTTAGTTCATCCCATCCGAACCAATCGAGCCTTTGCATAATCTTTTATGTTGCTTTGTTGAATTTGCGGTTGCATCGCGTGTCAAGTTGGTCTTAGCGTCTAGTCTTTTAGAGTTTGAGTTACATTACGGGTTGTCGCGTCGCGCTGCTATATATCACCACGCATCATATTTGGTGCCATATACCACCACCACATATTCCGCCAATCCGTATCCATATCGCCACCACATATCCGCCGCCATCCGCGTCGAGTTCACCAACATATATACGCCACGTCCGAGTTCACAGTTCATCTCCGCCACCGTCAGGGTTCACGATTCATCTCCGCCACAGGTCCTAGTTCAACAATTTCATCTCACCACGGTCCTATTACGAGTCTAGTATTTTGTTACTCTGTTTTGGTTTTCGAGATCCGCCATACTCCAGTCGGAGGACGGAAGGACTCCCCAACTTCGTGCTACCCACGGTGAAAATAGTTCCAAACTCAAAAAAAAAAATTGCAGCTGAAGCAATTTTTAGACCATTTGTTTTAGAAAAAAAAAATTGTTCGAACAAAAAAAAGGAAAAAAAAGTGCAAAAAGAGAGAAAAAAGAGAAAAAATTCAGAGTGTGCTCCTCCCTTGTTTTACGTGTGGTGCCGTGATTTTGTTGTTGTAATGTTCTAGGCTCGCGTCTATGCAGTCTAGCCTAGGACCCGACCTGATTACCGTCGTTGGCGTTTATTCAACTTTGCATCTCTAAATTGATTGCTTGACCCTTTTGGCTATATTATAAGCCTCCCAGCTCCATACATCTACATCGTGCGTTGGACTCTCCTGTCGCTCTATCAAGCTTTGAGAGTTTTGACTTCTGTGATTTGCGATCACCGCTCTTTCTTGGTAGGCTGGTAGAATTTGAGATTTGCTTCACGGGTTTGTATACCACACCCACTTCTTAGTAGTCTATAGGATCATATTCTTGTGTGTTTCTATTCTTTTGCTAACCATGGTAGGATCTGGCCGATGAGGCTGATTGGGAGAACTGACGAACAAACAGCTACATGATAAATTTACCAAATGATGAGTGGACAGTGCAAGATGTGCTAAACAGTTGTGAGGCTATGGAAGATAGATGGCATTGAGAATCGTTTGAAACAAAGCTTGATAGATTTAATGAATTGCTGTGCGTTTTCCATAACCACCTTGCATTTTCTCGCTTTTGTCTGACAACAACAACTACAACCCCCTTAGAAGGTAGGGACAGAGTGCAGCGTGTTCCTATTGAGCGGGACAAAATTCTGGTGCGGCTCACTCACGCTGGTGGAGCTCACTAGCTCTGCTTTATTCTGCTGAGAGGTGGAGGAATATTATGAGGATGAGGTTGATCAAAATCGAACTATGTGCAGCCACCGGCACCACCACCATTGGTCGACCTCGGTATATATTACATGCGGTAGGCTACTACCACCTCAGTCTGAGATAATGACCATATTCAGGCTGAAATTGAATATTCCACCATTTGAGGGTAGATATGTTCATGACATATATCTTGGGAGTTAGAAAGCCCGAACAATTTTACATGCTTTCACTAGTTTTGCATGTGTATGGTGAATACGAACATTAGATTATATCCTATTCAGCTACTTGGGCTGCTTTGAAAACTATATGCATACTCATTGGGTTCCACCATATTATCAGCGTGAATTGCTTCAAAAATTGCAGCGTTTAAGACAAGAAACAATTCTGAAGAATATTATCGAGAATTACAATGGCTTGATTAGATGTGGTATTGTTGAGGAATGAAGCTATGCTTGCACGTTTATAGGTGGATTAAATAGAGAGATTGAGACCATTCTAGAGTATAAGGAGTATACTAATATCCTCGTTTATTCCATCTTGCTTGTAAAGTTGAGCGTGAAGTGCGGATAAACAAGCATTGGCCTGAACTAACTTTTACTGGGTCGACTTTCATCATGGACACGCGTGCATCCTCTACTTCCACTACACGACACCCCATCGGTGCTACCTCCGGCTATGATACAAGCGAGCACAACCACCACTATACGCCAGGCGCCCTAAATCCTACAGAACTCTTCTTCTTCAGTGGCATCAGCAGGGCACAAGTGATATTATTTGCGTCGTTGTAAGGGAAGGTCATTATCAGAATGCAAATCTCAGCGTGTGATGATTGCTCTTGAGGATGGTGGGTATGAGTCCGCTAGTGACTACGATGAGGAGACTTGGCTCTTATTACAAGTGAAGAACATGGTGGAGATGATTCTTATCATGACATGCAATACATGGCTCTGAAGGCGACAGATATGAATGTTTAGTTGCTCAGCGTGTTTTGAGTGTACAGGTCACTGGTGAGCAAAATCGGAGAGCACAATTTGTTCCATACAAAGGGAGTTGTGAAGAAGCGTTTTGTCGTGTCATTATAGATGGAGGAAGCAGCAACAACTTGCTATGGAGATGGTGGAGAAGGTATCTCTCACCACAGACCACATCCACATCCTTACTACATCCAATGGTTTAACAACATCGGCGAGTTAAGGTAACACGTCTTTTGTGTGCATTTTAGTATCTCTACATATCTGATTATGTTGATTGTGATGTGGTACCTATGCATGTTCCTTATTACAGTGGAACCATGGCAATTTGATAAAATTCGGTACCCATGGTAGAAACAATTAGTATACTCTTGTTCATAAGGATAAAATATTACTGCTTCCTATGACTCCACAGTCCATTTTGAAAGATGATATTAATAGAGCTAACAAATCAAAGCAGGAGAAAATAAGAGTGAAAATCAAATTGTGGCAAAAGAATTTGACGACAAATGAAGCCTAATAGTAAACCATCTAGTGTTGCTGAAATTAAATTGAAAAGTGCATGTTTACTTGCCACTAAATCTGATATTGATGAGATAGATTTTAGCAAATCTATTTGCTATGCTTTTGTGTGCAAAGAGGCATTATTTTCGAGGGGCGTGCCTTCCTCTTTGCCTCCTATTTGTCACTAACATTTTGCAGGAGTTAGCGGCGTCTTTCCACAAGGCGTGCCACGGGATACCGCCTATTAGGGATTGAGCATCAGATTGACTTAATTCGGTGCTTCACACCAAACCGTCGCCATACCGTACCAATCCATAGGAGCGAAGGAGATTATCGTCAAGTACAAGAGCTTCTCGACAAAGGTTATATACGAATCCCAGTCCTTGTGCTATTCCTATTATTCTAGTGCGAAAAGGATGGTACATCGCGTGTATGTGTGTTGATTGTAGAGGCATTAATAATATTACTATTGTTATCGTCATCCTATTCCTAGGCTAGATGATATGCTTGATGAATTGAGTGGCTCTACAATATTCTCCAAAGTTGATTTAGTGGATACCATCAAATTCGTATGAAATTGAGGGATGAATGAAAACAACATTTAAAACTAAGTTTGGATTATATGAGTGGTTAGTCATGCCTTTTGGGTTAACTAATGCACCTAGTACTTTCATGAGATTAATGAGCGAAGTTTCGTGCTTTCATTGGAATTTACGGTAGTCTACTTTGATGACATATTGATTTATAGCAGATCTTTGGAGTAACATTTGGAACATTTCGTGTAGTTTTATTGCTCTACATGATGCACGTTTGTTTGGTAACCTTGGGAAGTGCACCTTTTGCACCGATCAGTGTCTTTTCTTGGCTATGTTGTTACTCCACGAGAATTGAAGTTGATAAAGCCAAGATCGAAGCTATTGAGAGTTGGCGCAGCCAAAGCAGTCACAAGTGAGGAGTTTTCTTGGCCTCGCTGGATTCTATAGGCGTTTTGTGAGAGATTTCAGCACCATTTTGCACCTCTCAATGAGCTTACAAAGAAGGATGTGCCTTTTGTTTGGGGTACCATACGGAAGAAGCCTTCACGGTATTGAAAGATAAGTTGACACATGCTCCTTTACTCCAACTTCGATTTTAATAAGACTTTTGAGCTTGAATGTGATGCTAAGCGAATTGGATTAGGTGTGCTATTACAAGATGTAAACCTGTTGCATATACGTGAAAAATTGAGTGGGCCTAGTCTAAATTATTCTACTTATGATAAAAATTATATGCTCTTGTTAGGACTTTGGAAACATGGCAACATTATTTATGGCCGAGAATTTGTTATATACGATCATGAATCTTTGAAACATACTAAAAGTCAAGCTAAACTGAATCATAGACATGCTAAATGGGTTGAATTCATTGAGACTTCCCTTATGTCATTAAACACAAGAAGGGTAAAAAATGTTATTCTTTGATGCATTGTCTCGTCAGCTATACTATGCTTTCACAACTTGACTTCAAAATATTTGGTTTGGAGACCATCAAAGATCAATATGTGCATGATGCTGATTTTAAAGATGTATTGCGAAATTGTAAAGAAGAACAACTTGGAACAAGTTAACCGTTTAATGATGGATTTGTGTTCCGTGCTAACAAGCTATGCATTCCAGCTAGCTCTGTTTGTCTTTTTTGTTGTTGCGGGGCGCATGGAGGTACTAATGGGACACTTTGGCGTGAAAGATGAGGCCGGGATGTTGAGCGCTTTGTTGCTCATTTTTCACATGTCAAAAGCTAAGTCACAATTCAATCCTCATGGTTTATATATGACTTTGCACTGTACCTAGTGTTCCTTGGGAGGATATATCTACGGACTTTGTTTTAGGTTTACCTCGAACAAAGAAGGGAAGGATCGCATATTTGTTGTTGTGGATAGATTCTAGAAATGGCACACTATATACCATGTCATAATGATCTTATTAATGTTGCTGATTTGTTCTTCGTGAAATTATTAGCTTGCATGGTGTGCCAAATACTATTGTTTGGATCGTGATACTAAATTTCTTAGCCACTTTTGGAGATGTTTATGGGCTAAGTTGGGGACTAAACTGCTTTTAGTACTACTTATCACCCCAAGCGATGGACAATGCTGAGTAGTCAATAGAACATTGTCTACTATGCTTAGGGCTGTTTTGAAGAATAATAAAAAATGTGGGAAGAATGCTTGCCTCATATTGAATTTGCTTATAATCGTTCATTGCATTCTACTACTAAGATGTGCCCTTTTGAAATTGTGTATGGTTTCCTACCTCGTACCTATTGATTTGTTGCCTCTTCCATCTTGAGAAAGGTTAATTTTGATGCTAAACAATGTGCTGAATTGATTTTTAAATGCATGAGTTAACTAAGGAAAACATTGAGTATGAATGCTAAATATAAACTTGCTGGATATAAGGGTAGAAAACATGTTGTGTTTGCACAGGAATCTTGTTTGGTTTACATTTGTGAGATAGATTTCTGATTTGCATAAATCAAAACTAATACCATGTCTTGATGGTTCTTTTAAGGTTTTAGAGAAAATAAATGATAATGCATATAAACTTGAGCTGCTTGATTTTTGAGTTAGTCCACTTTTAACATTGCATATTTGAAGCCTTATTTGGGTGAGGAAGATGAGCTTCCGTCGAGGGCGACTTCTTTTCAAGAAGGGAGGATGATGAGGACATCAATACCATTATTACACCCACAGCCCTGCTGCTATACATAATGGACCAATTACTGGAGCTCGCACACCAATTAAATTATCGGTACTTTCATTTCTTGGTAATGATTATGTTCATGAGAATATGATCTGCCTAAATTGGATACATTTGTTTTGCTTACAAATGAAGGGCACTGTCATGGATAAGAGGATGAACAACTTGGAGCAAGACCAAGCAAGGAGGTGATGGCATGTCTGAGGGAACAAACGGAGTTACAAGTGATGATTTCAGGACTTTGAGGCCCCCATAATGAGTGCATGAAGCCTTGGACGAAATATACAAGATGCCACTTCATAATATTAGTCCATAGGCTATTCTAGATCTCGTCACCTTATTATTGGGCAGGCCATGTAATTTCAAAATACTTAAGTATAGGCTATTTTAGAGTCCGTATGTGTGGGAAACAAGAGTTAGGGTTGGTTTGGACCCCTCCCTCAAAGGCCACGAAATTCCTCCTCTTCCTCCATATATCTGACCTTAAGGCGATGTTTAGACTTTGGGTTTGTTTAGATTAAAGTTAGCCATAGCTGCAACCGTGTGCTTCGTTTGTGTTCAGCGACCGGACAAAGCGTCCGAGAACCCCACCTTGATCAATAAAGTTTTCCTTTATATTCGCAATATCCAGTTGCAATCTTAGTTTCTTGCTTGTTCTTCGTTTGCTGCGAAGCAGACCTTCATGGTCGGGTTGATCGTGTTGTGGCATGGTCGATAACCTCTCGGAGTTGTTTTAGCGATTGCTAGTATGGCGTCCTCTGCGTTACGTGGTCGGATCGTCAAAATCGACTTCATCCTAAGCGATAGCCACCATCTCATCGAAGGCGGGACACCTTTGCCTCTATCAAGTGGTATCAGTTTCCAGGTTGCTCGGTGAGATTTTCGATTTCGTAGTTTAGATGATGCATTCTTCATACCTATAGTCCATGAAAAAGCCACAAAAAATTTAGGTTAGTTCATCTTATCGAACCAATCGAGCCTTTATAATCTTTTACGTATTTGCTTTGTTGAATTTGCGGTTGCATAAATGTGTCAATTCTTGGTCCTAGCGTCTAGTACTTTAGAGTTTCGAGTTTGTTCACAAGTTGTCATGCCGCCACCTTTCATCGTCATCACCTGCCATATACCACCAGTCATCACCGCTGCCATATACCACCATCGTCGCCATCGTTACCATATACCACATATCCCGCCATTCGCCAATGAGTCCGCCTCCATCAAAGATTAGCCACCAGTCCGTGTTCCATCGCCATGCAAATATCCGCCGATCCGAGTTTCCACAGTTCATCTCCATACCAGTCCTAGTCAGAGTCTAGTAATTGCTTTGTTCTCCACTTCTAGATCACGCGATACTCCGAGTCATGACAGAGTAGGACTCCCCAACTTCCGAACCATCCGCAGAAGAAAAATAGTTCCAGTTTCAAAAAAAATTCTGGCTAGGCAGTTTTTAGGACATTTGTTGACTTTTATGAATTTTTTTTGCTGCGGAGCAAAACAAAAAAAAAAGAGGAAAAAAAGTGCAAAAGAAAGTGAAAAAAAAGAAAAAAATTCAGAGTGTGCTCCTCCCTTGTTTACGTGCAGCGCCGTGATTTTGTTAGTGTTCTAGGCTCGCGTCTCTAATCTTTTCTAGCCTAGGACCAGCCACAATCTGATCGTTGAGCTTTTATTCAAGTTTGCATCTCTGAATTGATTATTCTTGACCCATTTGCTACAATATTATAAGCCTTCCAGCTCCACATACATCTACATCGTCGTTTGACATTTAGTGAACATTTGTCCATTCTATGGCAGTCCTTGAAAGTACTTCATTTTCTCGTGCTTTTGTTGGCGCCCAAAATTTCTTGTCCTCTATAGTGGAATAATGTTTCCACATATATATTGACCGATGCCGAGGAATGCCCATTTGTTCTTGGCTTTCCGCGCATGAGTTCTGACATGCCATCCGTGAAAACAAGAGAATAAGGCATTGACCCTGGATTTTCTTCAATTCGACCAAATGAGATTGCGGATCATAGAGCATCTGCGAAAGGTAGTTTGTCCCTACAGGGGCTAATGTCTATAAGCAACATAATCTCTGAATTTCCTTCAAAAGGAAGTGCCAATGGGTTGAAACTTTAAAAAGCGGTGAATGATGTTCTTTGACTTTCGAGGGCCAAAAGTCCGCTTAGGCTGAATTTGAGGTACTCGGGCTCTGAGCGTAAGGGGATATTTTTTGGATTCAGCGCTTCATGCAGCAGTTTAATACTTATGGGTCCGACATGGACTCAGAATGACAAAACTATAGTATTTGTGAACATTTGTCCATTCTAGTGCGATCCTTGAAAGTACTTCATTTTCTCATGCGCTTTTTGCTGGCCCTAAAATTTCTTGTCCTCTATGGTGGAATATCGTTTCCACATATATATTGACCGATGCCAATAATGCCCTTTTGTTCTTGGCTTTCCGCGCATGAGTTCTGAATGCCATCCGTGAAAACAGGAGAATAAGGCATATAGCCCTGGATTTTCTTCAATTTATGGCCAAATGAGATTGCCGGATCATAGAGCATCTGCGAAAGGTACATTTGTCCCTACCGAGGCTAATGTCTATAAGCGACATAATCTCTCAATTTCCTTGAAAGGAAGTGCCAATGGGTTGAAACTTATCGAAAGCAGCGATGAATGATGTTCTTTGACTTTCGAGGGCCAAAAGTCCTGCTTAAGGCTGAATTTGAGGTACTCGGGCCTCTGGCAAAGCGGAGTATATTTTTGTGATTACGCCCTTCGCTGAGCAGTTTAGATACTTATGGGTCCGACACGGACTCCTAATGACAAAATTATGACCGTCTTAGTGAGCATCGTGGGACATATTCTTTTCCTTTCATCTTGAAGCTATAGTGGTTTGTACACCCATTGTGGTAGACACCACGGTCGAATTGCCCTGGCCGACCAAGGAGGAGGTGGCAAGCGGTCATTGGGACCACATCACACTCCAAAGTGTCTTCATATGCACCGATTTTGAAGGATACTTGGACCGTATGCTCAACTCGTATAGTGCCGGAGTCCTTAGCCATTGAACCTTGTATGGTTGCGGATGCTTCTTTTTGACCAATTGGAGCTTGGAGCATAGTTCTTCGCTTGCCAAGTTGTGGCAACTACCTCCATCGATGATGACCTTGCGGATCTCCCATTGATGCGGCCTTTGTGTGGAAGATGTGGCATCGTTGGTCTTCTTCTTGGTGATGTTGAAGTGTCAAGACTTTGGAGACAACAAGGCGGGGCTTGTATCTTCATCACAAAAGACTTGATCATCTTCATCCTCGTTGATGCGCTGGTGCATGGCCACTTGCTCAATAGCGTCCATTTCATCTTCACTCATTGAGTCGTAGGTGCCATCGTCGTTTAGTATCATGGTACGCTTGTTGGTGCATTCATATGACTTGTGGCCTTGGCCGCCGCAAGTAAAACACTTGAAGGAGCTTGTCGTGACGGTCTCATCGGTTGGAGTAGATGATGAAGCACGCGGCTTGGAGTTTCTTGTAGTAGGAGGAGGACGACTTGAACTTGTAGAAGTTTTCTTGTAACTTGACTTGTCGTCATTGCTTGGAAAAGGCTTGGTTGATGTCGAAGTTGGAGTAGTTGTTGAAGCTTGGTTGTTGGAGAGGTTGTATGTCTTGGATGAGTACTTGGCGTACTTGAAGTCATCTTGCACTTGTCGTTCCGCCTTTGTAGCTTGATGCACGAGCTCAATGAGGTTGGAGTAAGGTTGGAAGTCGGCGATCTTCTTGATGGGATGGTTGAGTCCATTCAAGAATCGTGCCATTGTTTGCTCATCATCTTCCTTGACATTGGCTCGAATCATGGCAATCTCCATTTCTTTGTAGTATTCTTCAACGCTCTTTGTTCCTTGCTTGAGGAGTTGTAGCTTCTTGAAGAGATCACGGTTGTAGTAGGTGGGCACAAAGCGTGCTCGCATGACATCCTTCATTTGAGCCCAAGTGGTGATTGGAGGTTCACCTCTTGCTTGTCGGCGCTCAAGGACTTGTTCCCACCATATGAGCACATAGTCTTGGAACTGAAGCGATGCCATAGCGATCTTCTTCTCTTCCTCATAGTTGTGCAAACGAAAGATTTTGTTGACCTTCAATGCCCATGAGAGGTACTCTTCGGGATCATTGGTTCCATTGAACTTGGGCATTGTGAACTTGAGCTTGCCATAGCGTTGCTCTTCATTGTGTTGAGGTCGATGTTGATGATGACGTTCTTGTCGTGGAGGGTAATCATCCTCATGTTGCTCTTGGCGAGGAGGAAGTCCATGATCAACTTGCTCTTGTTGACCTTGAGGTTGAGGTTGAGTTTGAGGAGCTTGTGGAGGAGCTTGTTGGGCTTGACGTTGCGCACGTGGATGGTAGTTCCTCTCTTGTATTTCTTCTCGAAGGGCTTCCTCTTGATTGCGCCTTCGCGATTGCGGTTGGCGAGCTCGACTTGATGCTTGAAGGCGCATTCCGCCTCAAGAGCTTGTGCTTCTCGTTGTTGTTGTTGAAGGCGTTGAGCCTCGGCGTCTTGTTGCTCTTAGTGTAGGCGCTTTCGTTCTTGTTCTTGTTGGTGGCGAAGGCGTTGTCGTTCTTGAGCTTGAGCAAGCGCCATTTGGCTCGATTGAGGGCGAGAACTTCTTCATCAACTTGCTCTTGGAGATTCTTGTCGTGTAGCGGGTTGCGAGATGCATAGCGGTCTTGACGCGCCTTCGGCGAAGAATGTTCGATGACGGTGTACTTGTGTCGGAGAAGGAGTCGTCGGATGGCGACTTGAGTGGCTCCGTCTTGAGTGTGAAGAGGTAGAAATCGCGGTTCACCAACAAAGCGCGGATCTCGTCCATTCTTGCGTCATTCTCGTTCTTGTCGCGTCGAGTTTGTTGTCGAAGAAATCTCTTATACGTTTTTGGAGATCGCAAGTCGGTGGAGAGGTTGTCGATCGTTCGCTCATTGCTTGTTGCTCTTGATGGAGAGCTCGTTCTTGGCGCCAAAGAGGTGGCTCTTGGTGACGTATGATGACATGTCGTCGTCTTGCTCGATGAAAAGTGGATTTGTAGAAGAACTTGGCCTATCCATCATTTCAAGCAAATTGTGAGTGGTAGAAGGAGAAGAATGAATACCAATGTACCTTTGACCGAAGTTGAAGATGAATCAAGTTCACTCAAATGCGGACAATGAAATAGCACTATTGGTACCGATCCTTGTCGATTCTCACACCTACACAAGGAAAAGCTTTTGGTGGAGCTTGGTTAGGATGGTGGCACAAAATTTATTGCAATAGTTAGCTTGACTCAAAAATGTTGAAGAAGATTCGCAAATTCGCATATGCAACAAGTAGACCAAGCAAGTAGTGGTACACGGAAACACACACGCAAATAGATAAATGGGATTGTGCAAACCAAAAATGAGCCAAAATGTGGAATCCACGAAAATGCTCTTGTTGCACAATACTAGAGAGACGCTAGCACGATTGCACAATAGGCGGATACGGAGCTTGTGCACAACCTACTAGGCAAAAATGCAACGATCTCTATCCCACGTATGCTATATGTATGGTGTATCGATTGCAATGATCCAAGATGATCTTATATGACAATCTTAATGTTGTATGATGCTATGCTTGTTGCTTGTAAGCTCTTTGCTTATCTTTCCTCTTTGCTTAAAAGCTTGAGTGGCTCTTTCTCTTTGGAGCTCTTTTCTTATGCAAACTTGACGAACTAAGATAGCAATTGTGTATCACGATGACAACTTTGTGACACACAAGTTGATTCCGAGATATGCACCTCGATTGTATGTATGATATGGTGTATGCAACTAATGTGCACAAGTCACGTTGCCGGCAATACTCAATGGCTAGTCTCGGTGGGTAAGCAACGCAAAAGATGGTATATGATGGCTATCAATGCAATTGCAAGGTATGACAAAGATGTCGTCGATGTTACCGTCCGTAGCGAAGATGAGTAGCCGACCAAAGTGAGCGTTTGTTGTTGATGTCACACCGCGCCTAAATAGCCGAAACACAAGAGGACACGGTGATGAGGACATGACTACCTTGGATGATGAGGACATCAATACCATTGTTACACCCATAGCCCCTGCTGCTATACATACTGGACCAATTACTAGAGCTCGTGCACGCCAACTAAATTACCAGGTACTTTCGTTTCTTGGTAATGATTCTAATGTTCATGAGAATATGACGCTGCCTAAATTGGATACATTTGTTTTGCTTACAAATGTAGGGCCTAGCTTGGAGAAGGATGAACATTGGAGCAAGAACCAGCATGGAGATGATGGCATGCGCAAAGGGACAAGAATGGAGTTACAAGTGATGATTTCGGGACTTTGAAGCCACCATAATGAGTGCATGAAGCCTTGGACGAAATATACAAGATGCCACTCCATAAATTTCGTCCAGAGGCTATTCTAGGTGCTGCGTCACCTTATTATTGGGCCAGGCCCATGTAATTTCGAAATACATTAGTATAGGCTATTTTTAGAGTCCGTATGTGTGGGGAAGCAAGAGATAGGGTTAGTTTCGGACCCCTCCACCAAGGGCCACGAAATTCACCCCCTCTTCCTCCATATATACAGCCCTTAGGGCACCGTTTAGACTTGGGATTTGTTTAGTTAAAAGTTAGCCATTGCAACTTCGTGTACTTCGTTTGTGTCCAACGACCAGACCAAGACCGCTTACGGATCCCCACCTTTATCAATACTTTATATATACTCGCAATATTCAGATTGCTTTTATCATATTCTTGCTTGTTCTTCGATTGCTTGCAGGAATAGACCTTCGTGGTCAGGTTGATTGTGCTCCGGCGTGGTCAATAACCTCTCGGAGTTGGTTTAGCGATTGCTAAGGCGCAACGTCATGCACGTTTGTAGTCGGATCGTCAAAGTCATCTTCACCAAATCGATAGTTATCATCTCATCGAAAGATCGGGACACCCCGCCTCTATCAACTGGTATCAGAGATAGATGATGAGGACATGACTACCTTGGATAAGACCAAAAATATTGCATACATGCTTATTTGTCAGGTGATTTCTAGTGCAAACTATTCAATAATATATTTATGTTATCCAGAACAAAAATACTTCACATACTTTTGTGTTTTGTCTAATTGCAGGTGTATGGGACATTTGTACAATCCACATATGAAGATAAGGGAAAAGGAGAAGTTTAGGTGCTGTTCAAAAGTCTTCTCACGTCACTTTTGGGCCAAGAGAACATAGAGTCCAAGTCTCTCACGTTACGGATTCAGATTCGGACTGCTGCAGACATACCGACTCAAAACGCCAACAACTTTTCATACGGACTCGAATTGGGTGATTTTTTTGTTGGAAAGTAGATTTCATACTCTTTCCAGCACAATTGGAATCACCTTAAAATCCGTCCGGGCGTCGAGTTATGGATGAAACAATCGGCGCTGCAGCAGAATCCGAGTCAAACTACAAGTCCAAAGGTGTTACGTCACCTCCACTTGGGCCCATGAGCCTTGTACGACCTAGGGTTGGTTTTAGGCTGCCTTGGGACGTCCTCCCACCTCCTTGGCCGCCACCCCTTGCTCCTATATAAGTAGATCCATCTAGTAGCTTTTTCCTTGGGATTTGTTTAGTTAAAGTTAGCCATTGCAACCGTGTGCCGTTTGTGTCCAACGACCAGACCAAGACCGCTAACGGATCCCGCTTTTATCAATACTTCATATATACTCGCAATATTCAGATTGCTTTTATCATATTCTTGCTTGTTCTTGATTGCTTGCAGGAATATACCTTCGTGGTCAGGTTGATTGTGCTCGGCGTGGTCAATAACCTCTCGGAGTTGGTTTAGCGATTGCTAAGGCATAGCGTCGTGCGTTTGTAGTCGGATCGTCAAAGTCATCTTCACCAAATCGATATTTATCATCTCATCGAAGATCGGGACACCTCGCCTCTATCAAGTGGTATCAGTTTTCAGGTTGCTCGGTGAGATTTTACAGTTTTCATAGTTTAGATCGCATCATCATTCATACCTATAGTCCATGAAAAAGCCACAAGAAAAAGTTATATCTGTTCATCCTTTATCCAAGCCGATCGAGCCTTTGCAATTTTCTATTCGTTGCTTGCATAGTTGAATTATCGGTTGCATCGTCGTGTGGGTTGCTGGTCTTAGTGTCTAGTTCCTTTAGAGTTTGAGTTCTGTTCACATTAGTCACGCCGCCGCTGCATCATTATCCCTTCCGCTGTCCACCATCCCATCCATCAATTTCCACCACGTGCTACGCGCTGTTAATTGCATAATCATAGTTGAGGTCATTCACATCTTCGCCTGATCCAATCTGCATCTTATCTAGTTTGTCTTGGAAAGAGGTAGAAAAAAAAGAGAGACAAAAAAGAGAAAAAAAAGGAAAGAAAAAAAAGAAAAAGAGAGAGAAGAAAAAGAAAAAAAAAAGAGTGAGAAAAAAAAAGAGAGAAAAAAAATCGGATCTATCTCGAATCAATCTCGTACCTGAATTTGGATTGGAATCTGTTTTGCGCACTGTTCAGTAAAACAAGTGTATCTTCCTCATATGAAGTCCGTTTTGGCTCCGTGAGTACTCAAATTGAAGCTAGAGACGAGCCGCATCTAAATAGTTGCAGAAGCTAGTTCAATATTTGACACCTCAAAATTGGCTTCTAAACAGGTCTTTTTGCCCTCTGAAGATCGTGGACACAACTTGTTCCAATTTTTCAGGCCAGGTTTAGAATTCTTTAACTCCTCATATCAACTCGGAATTGAGTGATTCTTTTTGCATTGGAAAGCTTGAGTTAGTAGCATTATTTGAAAGAATTTATCAGAAAATTGGCTCAAATTTTTCAAGAGGAAAGTTGGAGAGAGAGTTGTTGTATGTCACTGCTTGGCGATTGTTTTCATCATTATCTTCACTTTGCCGTTGTGATCTTCACTTATATCTTGCTGTCAAGAGCTACTTAGTATCCTTCATTGATGCTAGTTGTGCTACGCCGTGACCTCATTTGTGTTCTAGGCTCGCGTCTCTAGTCGGTCTAGCCTAGGACCAGCCACGATACCGTCGTTGGCGTTTATTCAACAATGCATCTCTGAATTGATTATTGCTAATCTTTTGCTACCATATATAGCCAACCCAGCTCCACATATTTCTATACCGTGTATCGTATGTTCCCCGGCAATCGCTTTACACAATCTTGAGTTACTTGACACGCTGGTTGCTGTCACCACCGCCGCATGGTAAGAACTTGTAAGATATTGATATTTGCTTTCTTGTGAGCACTTAACAACCACATCCTAGTAGTTCATAGGAACATTATTCTCGAATTTTGTTTCTTGTTTCTACTAATCATGACAGGTTTAGGAGATAGAAGTTCTTGGACGCGAACACATCTTCACCATCACGAGTTGGAACAACACACACAAGCACATGGCCAGGTTAGCTCTTTACCGCCATTTGAGGGTAGATTTAATCCTGCTATTTATCTAGCTTGGGAGCTTGATAGAGGTGGGGTGTCCCGATCATTCGATGAGATGATAACTATCGATTTGGTGGAGACGACTTTGACGATCCGACTATAAACGTGCGTGATGTTGCGCCTTAGCAATCGCTAAACCAACTCCGAGAGGTTATTGACCACGCCGGAGCCCAATCAACCTGACCACGAAGGTCTATTCCTGCAAGCAATCGAAGAACAAGCAAGAATATGATAAAAGCAATCTGAATATTGCGAGTATGTATGAAGTATTGATAAAGGTGGGGATCCGTAAGCGGTCTTGGTCTGGTCGTTGGACACAAGCGAAGTACGAAGTTGCAATGGCTAACTTTAACTAAACAAATCCCAAGCAAAAAGCTACTAGATGGATCTACTTATATAGGAGCAAGGGTGGCGGCCAAGGAGGTGGGAGAACGTCCCAAGGTAGCCTAAAACTAACCCTAGGTCGTACAAGGCCAATGGGTCCAAGTGGAGGTGACGTAACACCTTTGGACTTGTAGTTTGACTCGGATTCTGGTGCAGCGTCAGATTGTTTTGTCCATAACTCAACGCTCTGGACGGCTTTTAAGGTGATTCCAACTGTGCTGGAAAGAGCATGAAATCTACTTTCCAACAAAAAAAGAATCACCCAATTCGGAGTCCGTATGGAAAAGTTGTTGACGTTTTGAGTCAGGTATGTCTGTGCAGTCCGAATCTGAATCCAGAACGTGAGAGACTTGGACTCTATCTTCTCTTGACCCAAAAGTGACGTGAGAAGACTTTTTGAACAGCACCTAAACTTCTCCTTTTCCCTTATCTTCATATGTGGATTGTACAAATGTCCCATACACCTGCAATTAGACAAAACACAAAAGTATGTGAAGTATTTTTGTTCGGATAACATAAATATATTATTGAATAGTTTGCACTAGAAATCACGACAAATATGCATGTATGCAATATTTTTGGTCTTATCCAAGGTAGTCATGTCCTCATCATCCTCCCCTTCTTGAAAACAAAGCCGTCCTCGGCGTTGCTTAATCTGAAATGTGGCTAACAAAAGAGACAAGGTGTACATGTTGTATATGTATACGTCATCCATTTTTACTTCCCTTGATTTTTGCATATATGACACATGAATAGATGAGTAACTTGCATAGTTCATAAAATCTAAAGCCAACAAATTAGCACAAGAAATAGAAGGCATGAAAATATTGCAACTCAGTTTGCACATATAAGTGAAGCTCTTATTTATTTCAAAAGTTTGATAATGTTCATCATTAAACCATCCCAACATTGGTGAATAAACCTTATTTGAATCAAATTTACATGCTACAACATGCTTAGATAAGCAAATATGCAATGAGTCATTCGACACAGAATCATCACCAAGATTAGAGGTCATATCAAAATGATTAAACATTGATTCTTTTGCATCAACAGTTAATTCAATGGGTGCACTCAAAATTGTTGGTATTTCAGTTGTTTGATCACATAGCGCATTCATGACAGTTTGAGATTCTCTAAAATAGGTGATGTGCTCAAATCACCGGGTAACTCAACACATGATGCATTCAAGTTAACTACGGATGCATCATTCTCATGTAAAGTTATATCATCAATACCTTTCTTTGTTACCTTGTCGCAAAGGCGTAGCTGATGTAGAGTACAGGCGTAGACAATGCACCATGCTCTTGAGATGATGCCACGCTCACAATCCGAGGTGGGGCTGCTCTAGCGGTGGAGGAACCAACGGCGGTGGTGAACATGAACTGGAATAGTAGTTGTTGTAGTCACCCAATGCATCCTCCTGTATCTGTCTCTCAAAGGTACAAGCACGAACATACATACCAGTAATGCAACGAGGAATATCTGAAATCTTTCACGAATATCATGGTTCAAACCACCAAAAATCTATTCATTGTATCATCCTTAGATTCTTCTATGTCACAATGATGCATATAAGATTTGAACTCTTTGTAGTAAGCATGAACAGTGTTGTTGCCTTGTTTAAATTGTTCAAATTTGCGAAGCAATTCACGACGATAATAAGGAGGGAAAAAATGTTGTCTCATTACATCTTTCAAATCTTTCCAAGTTGTGGGTTGGTTATCAATATTTTTCTTACAATGCACACTCCACCAAACTGAAGCAAAACCAGTAAATGCTCTAGTGGCAGTTCGTACTCGCTCAAGTTCAGAAAAGTCATGGTTACTAAAAACTTGTTCTACTTCAAACTCCCAAACTAGATAAATAGCAGGATTAAATCTACCAACAAATGACGGTAAAGAGATAACCTGACCATGTGGTTGTGTGTGTTGTCCTAACTCTCGAGATGGTGAAGATGTGTCCATCGTCCAAGAACTTCTATCTCAGAACCTGTCATGATTAGTAGAAACAAGAAACAATTCAGAATAATGTTCCTATGAACTACTAGGATGTGGTTGTAAAGTGCTCACGATAAAGCAAATATCAATATCTTACAAGTTCTTACCATGCGGCGGTGGTGACAGGCAACCAGCGATGTCAAATAACTCGAAGATTGTGTAAAGCGATTGCCGAGGCGTCACGTATACGGTGTAGAAATATGTGGAGCTGGGTTGGCTATATATGGTAGCAAAAGATTAGCAATAATCAATTCAGAGATGCAATGTTGAATAAGCGCTCAACGACGGTACTGTGCTGGTCCTAGGCTAGACCGGACTAGAGGCGCGATCCTAGAACACTAATGAGGTCACGGCATAGCACAACTAGCATCAATGAAGGATACTAAGTAGCTCTTGACAGCAAAATATAAGTGAAGATCACTGGCGGTAGTGAAGATAATGATGAAAAACAACTACCAAGCAGGACATACAACAACTCTCTCTCAACTTTCCTTTTGAAAAGTTTGAGCCAATTTTCTAATAAATTCTTTCAAAGAATGCTACTAACTCAAGCTTTCCAATGCAAAAAGAATCACTCAATTCGAGTTGATATGAGGAGTCAAAGAATTCTAAAACTGGCTGAAAAATTGGAACAAGCTGTGTTCACGAACTTGAGAGGGCAAAAGACCTATTTAGAAGCCGATTTTGAGGTGTTAAATATTGAACTGGCTTCTGCAACTATTTAGATGCGGCTCGTCGCTAGCTTTAATTTGAGTACTCACGAGTCAAAAGCGGACTTCGTATGAGGAAGATACACCTGTTTTACTGAACAGTCATAAAACAGATTCAATCCGAATTCAGGTACGAGATTGATTCTAGATAGATCCGATTTTTTCTTCTCTCTTTTTTCCTCACACTTTTTTTTTTTTTTCTCTCTCTTTTCTTTTTTTCTTTCCTTTTTTCTCTTTTTTTTCTCTTTTTTCCTCTTTCCAAGACAAACTAGATAAGATGCAGATTGGATCTGGCGAAGATGTGAATGACCTCAACTATGATTATGACAATGAACAGCGCGTGTACGTGGTGGAAATTAATAGATTGGATGGTGGACAACGGAAGGCATAATGATGCAGCGGCGGCGTGACTAATGTGAACAGAACTCGAAACTCTAAAGGAACTAGACACTAAGACCAGCAACTCAACACGACGATGCAACCGATAATTCAATAATGCAACCAATGAAAAGAAAATTGCAAAGGCTCAGAGTGGCTTGGACAAAGGGTGAATAGATCTAACTATTTTTTGTGGCTTTTTCTTGGACAATAGGTAAGAAAATAAATCTAATCTAGGGAAAACTGGAAATTCTCACCGAGCAACCTGAAAACTGATACCACTTGATAGGCGGGGTGTCCCGATCTTTCGATGAGATGATAACTATCGATTTGGTGGAGCGACTTTGACGATCCGACTACAAGCGTCTTGTGACGTTGCGCCTTAGCAATCGCTAAACCAACTCCGAGAGGTTATTGACCACGCGGAGCACAATCAACTGACCACGAAGGTCTATTCCTGCAAGCAATCGAAGAACAAGCAAGAATATGATAAAAGCAATCTGAATATTGCGAGTATGTATGAAGTATTGATAAAGGTGGGGATCCGTAAGCGGTCTTGGTCTGGTCGTTGGACACAAACGAAGTACACAAAGTTGCAATGGCTAACTTTTAACTAAACAAATCCCAAGCAAAAAGCTACTAGATGGATCTACTTATATAGGAGCAAGGGGTGGCGGCCAAGGAGGTGGGAGAACGTCCCAAGGTAGCCTAAAACTAACCCTAGGTCGTACAAGGCCAATGGGCCCAAGTGGAGGTGACGTAACACCTTTGGACTTGTAGTTTGACTCGGATTCTGGTGCAGCGTCAGATTGTTTTGTCCATAACTCAACGCTCCGGACGGCTTTTAAGGTGATTCCAACTGTGCTGGAAAGAGCATGAAATCTACTTTCCAACAAAAAAAGAATCACCCAATTCGGAGTCCGTATGGAAAAGTTGTTGACGTTTTGAGTCAGGTATGTCTGTGCAGTCCGAATCTGAATCCAGAACGTGAGAGACTTGGACTCTATCTTCTCTTGGCCCAAAAGTGACGTGAGAAGACTTTTGAACAACACCTAAACTTCTCCTTTTCCTTATCTTCATATGTGGATTGTACAAATGTCCCATACACCTGCAATTAGACAAAACACAAAAGTATGTGAAGTATTTTTGTTCTGGATAACATAAATATATTATTGAATAATTTGCACTAGAAATCACCTGACAAATATGCATGTATGCAATATTTTTGGTCTTATCCAAGGTAGTCATGTCCTCATCATCCTCTATCAACTATCAAGTGGTATCAGTTTTCAGGTTGCTCGGTGAGATTTTCCAGTTTCCCTAGATTAAATTTATTTTCTTACCTATTGTCCAAGAAAAAGCCACGAAAAATAGTTAGATCTATTCACCCATTGTCCAAGCCACTCTGAGCCTTTGCAATTTTCTTTTCATTGGTTGCATTATTGAATTATCGGTTGCATCGTCGTGTCGAGTTGCTGGTCTTAGTGTCTAGTTCCTTTAGAGTTTCGAGTTCTGTTCACATTAGTCACGCCGCCGCTGCATCATTATGCCTTCCGTTGTCCACCATCCCATCTATTAATTTCCACCACGTGCTACGCGCTGTTCATTGTCATAATCATAGTTGAGGTCATTCACATCTTCTTTGATCCAATCTGCATCTTATCTAGTTTGTCTTGGAAAGAGGGAGAAAAAAAGAGAAAAAAAAGAAAAAGGAAGAAAAAAAAAAAAAGAGAGAAGAAAAAAAGTGTGAGGAAAAAAGAAAAAAAATCGGATCTATCTAGAATCAATCTCGTACCTGAATTCGGATTAGAATCTGTTTTGCGCACTGTTCAGTTAAACAGGTGTATCTTCCTCATACGAAGTCCGTTTTGGCTCCGTGAGTACTCAAATTGAAGCTAGCGACGAGCCGCATCTAAATAGTTGCAGAAGCTAGTTCATTATTTGACACCTCAAAATCGGCTTCTAAATAGGTTTTTTTGCCCTCTGAAGTTCATGAACACAGCTTGTTCCAATTTTTCAGACCAGTTTTAGAATTCTTTGACTCCTCATATCAGTTCGGAATTGAGTGATTATTTTTGCATTGGAACGTTTGAGTTAGTAGCATTCTTTGAAAACATTTATCAGAAAATTGGCTCAAACTTTTCAAGAGGAAAGTTGGAGAGAGAGTTGTTGTATGTCCTGCTTGATAGTTGTTTTTTCATCATTATCTTCACTGCCGTTGTGATCTTCACTTATATCTTGCTGTCAAGAGCTACTTAGTATCCTTCATTGATGCTAGTTGTGCTACGCCGTGACCTCATTAGTGTTCTAGGCTCGCGTCTCTAGTCGGTCTAGCCTAGGACCAGCTCGATACCGTCGTTGGCGTTTATTCAACATTGCATCTTTGAATTGATTATTGCTAAATTTTTGCTACCATATATAGCCAACCCAGCTCCACATATTTCTACACGTGTATCGTCGTTCCCCGGCAATCGCTTTACACAATCTTGAGTTACTTGACACGCTGGTTGCTGTCACCACCTGCCGCATGGTAAGAACTTGTAACATATTGATATTTGCTTTCTTGTGAGCACTTTACAACCACATCCTAGTAGTTCATAGGAACATTATTCTCGAATTTTGTTTCTTGTTCCTACTAATCATGACAGGTTTAGGAGATAGAAGTTCTTGGACGACGAACACATCTTCACCATCACGAGAGTTGGGACAACACACACAAGCACATGGCCAGGTTAGCTCTTTACCGTCATTTGAGGGTAGATTTAATCCTGCTATTTATCTAGCTTGGGAGCTTGAAGTAGAACAAGTTTTTAGTCAACATGTTTTTCGAACTTGGCGAGTCGAGCTGCCACTAGAGCATTCTTGGTTTTGCTTCTGTTTGGTGGAGTGTGCATTGTAAGAAAAACATTGATAACCAACCCACAACTTGGAAAGATTTGAAAGATGTAATGAGAAAACAGTTTTTCCTCCTTACTATCATCGTGAATTGCCGCAAATTTGAACAATTTAAACAAGGCAATAACACTGTTCATACTTACTACCAAGAGTTCAAATCTTATATGCATCATTGTGACATAGAAGAATCGAGGATGATACAATGAATAGATTTTTGGTGGTTTGAACCATGATATTCAGGCAAGATTTGAGTATATTCCTCGTTGCATTACGGTATGTATGTTCGTGCTTGTACCTTTAAGAGACGATTCTGAGGAGGATGCATTGGGTGACTACAACAACTACTATTGCAGTTCATGCTCACCACCGCGGTTGGTTCATCCACCGTTGCACCTACTAGAGCAGCCCCACCTCAGTTGTGGCGGAATCATCTCAAGAGCATGGTGCATTGTCTACGTCTGTACCTACATCAGCTACGTCTTTGCGACAAGGTAACATGATAAAGGTATTGATGATTTAACTTCACATGAGAATGATGCATTCCTAGTTAACTTGAATGCATCATGTGTTGAGTTACAGTGATTTGAGCACATCACCTATTTTAGAGAATCTTAAAACTGTCATGAATCGTCATGTGATCAAACAACTGAAATACCAACAATTTTGAGTGCACCCATTGAATTAACTGTTGATGCAAAAGAATCAATGTTTAATCATTTTGATATGACCTCTAATCTTGGTGATGATTACGTGTCGAATGACTCATTGCATGTTTGCTTATCTAAGCATGTTATAGCATGTAAATTTGATTCAAATAAGGTTTATTCACCAATGTTGGGATGGTTTAATGATGAACATTGTCAATCTTTTGAAATAAATAAAACTTCACTTATATGTGCAAACTGAGTTGCAATATTTTCATGCCTTCCAGTTCTTGTGCTAATTTGTTGGCTTTAGATTTTATGAACTATGCAAGTTACTCATCTATTCATGTGACATATATGCAAAAATCAAGGGAAATAAAAATGGATGACGTATACATATACAACATGTACACCTTGTCTCTTTTGTTAGCCACATTTCAGATTAAGCAACGCCGAGGACGGCTTTGTTTTCAAGAAGGGGAGGATGATGAGGACATGACTACCTTGGATGATGAGGACATCAATACCATTGTTACACCCACAGCCCCTGCTGCTATACATACTGGACCAATTACTAGAGCTCGCGCACGCCAACTAAATTACCAGGTACTTTCGTTTCTTGGTAATGATTCTAATGTTCATGAGAATATGACGCTGCCTAAATTGGATACATTTGTTTTGCTTACAAATGTAGGGCCTAGCTTGGAGAAGGATGAACATTGGAGCAAGAACCAGCATGGAGATGATGGCATGCATAAAGGGGACAAGAATGGAGTTACAAGTGATGATTTCAGGACTTTGAAGCCACCATAATGAGTGCATGAAGCCTTGGACGAAATATACAAGATGCCACTCCATAAATTTCGTCCAGAGGCTATTCTAGGTCTTTGCGTCACCTTATTATTGGGCCAGGCCCATGTAATTTCGAAATACATTAGTATAGGCTATTTTTAGAGTCCGTATGTGTGGGGAAGCAAGAGATAGGGTTAGTTTGGACCCCTCCACCAAGGGCCACGAAATTCACCCCTCTTCCTCCATATATACAGCCCTTAGGGCACCGTTTAGACTTAGGATTTGTTTAGTTAAAGTTAGCCATTGCAACCGTGTGCTTCGTTTGTGTCCAACGACGGACCAAGACCGCTTACGAATCCCCACCTTTATCAATACTTTATATATACTCGCAATATTCAGATTGCTTTTATCATATTCTTGCTTGTTCTTGATTGCTTGCAGGAATAGACCTTCGTGGTCGAGTTGATTGTGCTCGGCGTGGTCAATAACCTCTCGGAGTTGGTTTAGCGATTGCTAAGGCATAGCGTCGTGCACGTTTGTAGTCGGATCGTCAAAGTCATCTTCACCAAATCGATAGTTATCATCTCATCGAAAGATCGGGACACCCCGCCTCTATCACACGGAAATCTCACTCAAATTGTCGAACTCAAAATCGAATGGTAGTACGGAGGTTGAGTCTTGGGGTTTAGCAAGTGGAAATGGTGGTGGAAGGGGTGGGGAGGTGTATATGTGTGTGGATGGTGGTGGTGGTGGATGGGGCTGCGAGAATCTGCGGTTTGGCAGAGAAGCGGATGATCCGGGCCAGGCGGATGATCCGGCGAGTCCGGATGATCCGGGACTTGGTCCGGATGATCCGAACAGGTCAACGACATACGGGAACTGCTCGGGAAGAACTTCGAAAAAGGGAGAAATTTGACGATTTCGGGGATTTTGGGTGGATTTCGAGGGGGAGAAGGTGGGGAAACACAAGATCCACGAGTTACACACCGAATCCACGGATCAAAAACACCAAAACATCATCAAAACTAACAAATCACAAAAAAATTTGGGGGTATTTTTGTGGGGATTTTCGGGTTTTTAGGACGAAAACAGCAAAATCAAGCTAGAAATCACGAGGTAGGGGCTCCAAAAACGTGATCAACGTGGCTCATGATACCATATGATGTAGGGTGGAACCCTAATTCGTCGATCTTTCACGTTTGGAGGGGATCCTATGGAGGAAAACACGAAGAACACGCGGAAGCACGAGAGGATACACGGGGAAAACGAGAGAGAATCACTCAACCAACAAGGAATCGATCACACAAGTTCTAGATCATCGAAGCACGAGTGAGACATGGTCCAAAATCAACAAAGGAAAGATACAAAGGTAGCCGTTCTTCTCCCGGAGGAGGTCTTGAATCCACGAGGGGATCTTCCCGTATAGGGGTCTTGAATCCGATGGATCTTCTCCTAGACGGAGGTCCTGATCTCCATGGAGAAATACAGGTGGATGAGCAAAGGCTCTCACACACAAATATGAGCTAATCCAATGCTAAGTCTCAAAGTGAGGAGAGGGGGTCCTATATATAGAGTCTGGGGAGAAGGGGTACATGGGCTCGGCCCAACACGCGCGCGCAGGCGCTGGCCGGATGATCCGGGCGATGGTCCGGATGATCCGGGCTGGTCCGGATGATCCGGGTGGGGGCCCGGATGGTCCGGGTGCTCTGCTGGTGTGGCCTTGAGGGCGGACGTCCGGCTGGTGGTCCGGATGTCAGGCGGGATCCGGATGATCGGGCGGGATCCGGATGATCCGGCTTCAGCGTGGAGGTTCTGTTGCCTTCGGTCGATTTAGCCGGATCGTCCGGACCGGGGTCCGGATCATCCGGGCTCTGTCCGGATCGTCCGGGCCTCCGTCCGGATCGTCCGGCCTCTCTGGTCCTGGTTGCTTTCTCCTCTCCGTCTTCGCGTATGTCTTCCGCTTCCGATTCTCCTTGCTTCCTAGCCTCTTCATGGTCGACTCCTTGGTGCCTGAGTATGCATAGAGTTTCCGTTTGAGGTAGTAAACATGTCTCATGTGAATCGAAGGAGAGTTGTGAGAGGAGTGATGTCACCTCGGTTTCAAGAGCTCTTGCACGTGCTCGAGTCATCGGTCCTTGTGGTGTTGTAGTTGTTGATGTAGAGTCCATGGGGATGATGGAAGGATGCTCCGCATCAATGCCCCATTAAAATCAATCCCATTTGCACTTATGGCATAGATGGCGAGATGATGATCATTGGCTTTTGTTTTTCATGTGATGATATTGCCATGCTTCCTTTACATGATTTGTGCAATTCATCTACTATGACATGCCATGATCACATTGTTCCGAATATGCATTGTTTTGGATGTTGTCAATATTCTCCATGTGATGTTGCTACTGATGCTCATGAGGAGACCCCCACAGTTTCCTCATACACATTAGGAGATCTTGATGCATTTCATACTTTGCATGATTCCCATGATAGTATGCACCATATGCATTCCATAAATAACAATGCTTTAGATATTGCTCATGATGCATTACATCCTTTGAGTCTCCATTATGCGATACATAATAACAAACCTCTCATGATGGATGACATGTTTCTAGAAAAGGCTTGGTTGATGTCGGGTTGGAGTAGTTGTTGAAGCTTGGTTGTTGGAGAGGTTGTATGTCTTGGATGAGTACTTCATGCATTTGAAGTCATCTTGCACTTGTCGTTCCGCCTTTGTAGCCTTGATGCACGAGCTCAATGAGGTTGGAGTAAGGTTGAAGTCGCGATCTTCTTGATGGGATGGTTGAGTCCATTCAAGAATCGTGCCATTGTTTGCTCATCATCTTCCTTGACATTGGCTCAATCATGGCAATTCCATTTCTTTGTAGTATTCTTCAACGCTCTTTGTTCCTTGCTTGAGGAGTTGTAGCTTCTTGAAGAGATCACGGTTGTAGTAGGTGGGCACAAAGCGCCTCGCATGACATCCTTCATTTGAGCCCAAGTGGTGATTGGAGGTTCACCTCTTGCTTGTCGGCGCCAAGGACTTGTTCCCACCATATGAGCACATAGTCTTGGAACCGCGATGCCATAGCGATCTTCTTCTCTTCCTCATAGTTGTGCAAACGAAGATTTTGTCGACCTTCAATGCCCATGAGAGGTACTCTTCGGGATCATTGGTTCCATTGAACTTGGGCATTGTGAACTTGAGCTTGCCATAGCGCTGTTTCTTCATTGTGTTGAGGTCGAGTGTTGATGATGACGTTTTGTCGTGGAGGGTAATCATCCTCATGTTGCTCTTTTGGCGAGGAGGAAGTCCATGATCAACTTGCTCTTGTTGATCCTTGAGGTTGAGGTTGAGTTTGGAGGAGCTTGTGGAGGAGCGTTGGGCTTGACGCGCGCACGTGGATGGTAGTTCCTCTCTTGTATTTCTTCTCAAGGGCTTCCTCTTGATTGCGCTTTCGCGATTGGCGGTTGGCGAGAGCTCGACTTGATGCTTGAAGGGCGATTCCGCCTCAAGAGCTTGTGCTTCTCGTTGTTGTTGTTGAAGACGCTGAGCCTCGGCGCCTTGTTGCTCTTGTGTGCGCCGTTGCTTGTTCTTGTTGGTGGCGAAGACGTTGTCGCTCTTGAGCTTGAGCAAACGCCATTTGGCTCGATTGAGGACGAGGAACTTCTTCATCAACTTGCTCTGGAGATTCTTGTCGTCGGTAGCGGGTTGCGTAGATGCATGACGGTCTTGACGCAAGAAGCTCGACAAGAATGTTCGATGACGTGTACTTGTGTCGAGAAGGAGTCGCCGGAGTGGCGACTTGAGTGGCTCCGCCTTGAGTGTGAAGAGGTAGAAGTACGCCGTTCACCAACAAGGCGCTGGATCTCGCCCATTCTTAAGGCCATTCTCGTTTCCAGCGCCGAGTTTGTTGTCGAAGAAATCTTTGTAATGCTTTTGAGAGTCGCAAGTCGGTGGAGAGGTTGTCGGCGCGCTTTTCATTGCTTGTTGCTCTTTGATGGAGAGCTGTCATGCCGCCAAAGAGGTGGCTCTTGGTGACGATGATGACATGTCGCCGCCTTTGCTCGATGAAAAGTGGATTTGTAGAAGAACTTGGCCTATCCATCATTTCAAGCAAATTGTGAGTGGTAGAAGGAGAAGAATGAATACCATGTACCTTTGACAAGTTGAAGAT
Source organism: Aegilops speltoides (assembly GCA_021437245.1). Classification (NCBI taxonomy): domain Eukaryota; kingdom Viridiplantae; phylum Streptophyta; class Magnoliopsida; order Poales; family Poaceae; genus Aegilops; species Aegilops speltoides. The sequence goes on from JAHHZJ010003415.1 coordinate 65,792, forward strand.
GAATCAAGTTCACTCAAATGCGGACAATGAAATAGCACTATTGGTACCGATCCTTGTCGATTCTCACACCTACACAAGGAAAAGCTTTTGGTGGAGCTTGGTTAGGATGGTGGCACAAAATTTATTGCAATAGTTAGCTTGACTCAAAAATGTTGAAGAAGATTCGCAAATTCTGAGATATGCAACAAGTAGACCAAGCAAGTAGTGGTACACGGAAACACACACGCAAATAGATAAATGGGATTGTGCAAACCAAAAATGAGCCAAAATGTGGAATCCATTTAAAATGCTCTTGTTGCACAATACTAGAGAGACGCTTAGCACGATTGCAACAATAGGCGGATACGGAGCTTGTGCACAACCTACTAGGCAAAAATGCAACGATCTCTATCCCACGATGCTATATGTATGGTGTATCGTGCAATGATCCAAGATGATCTTATATGACAATCTTAATGTTGTATGATGCTATGCTTGTTGCTTGTAAGCTCTTTGCTTATCTTTCCTCTTTGCTTAAAAGCTTGAGTGGCTCTTTTTCTCTTGGAGCTTTTTCTTATGCAAACTTGATTTAACTAAGATAGCAATTGTATGCGATGACAACTTTGTGACACACAAGTTGATTCCGAGATATGCACCCTCGATTGTATGTATGATATGGTGTATGCAACTAATGTGCACAAGTCACGCTGTGGCAATACTCAATGGCTAGTCTCTGTGGGTAAGCAACGCAAAAGATGGTATATGATGGCTATCAATGCAATTGCAAGGTATGACAAAGATGTCGCCGATGTTACCGTCTCAGAGCGTAAGATGAGAAGTAATCAAAGTGAGCGCTTGTTGTTGATGTCACACCGCGCCTAAATAGTCAAACACAAGAGGACACGTGATGAGGACATGACTACCTTGGATGATGAGGACATCAATACCATTGTTACACCCATAGCCTCCGCCGCTATTACATACCGGACCAATTACTAGAGCTCGTAGCACGCCAACTAAATTACCAGTACTTTCGCTTGGTAATGATTCTAATGTTCATGAGAATATGACGCCTTTAAATTGGATACATTTGTTTTGCTTACAAATGTAGGGCCTAGCTTGGAGAAGGATGAACATTGGAGCAAGAACCAGCATGGAGATGATGGCATGCTAAGGGGGACAAGAATGAGTTACAAGTGATGATTTCAGGACTTTGAAGCCACCATAATGAGTGCATGAAGCCTTGGACGAATATACAAGATGCCACTCCATAAATTTCGTTCAGAGGCTATTCTAGGTGCACATCACCTTATTATTGGGCCAGGCCCATGTAATTTCGAAATACATTAGTATAGGCTATTTTTAGAGTCCAGATGTGTGGGAAGCAAGAGATAGGGTTAGTTTCGACCCCTCCACCAAGGGCCACGAAATTCACCCCTCTTCCTCCATATATACAGCCCTTAGGGCACCGCTTAGACTTGGGATTTGTTTAGTTAAAGTTAGCCATTGCAACTTCGTACTTCGCTTGTGTCCAACGACTGCACTCAAGACCGCTTACGGATCCCCACCTTTATCAATACTTTATATATACTCGCAATATTCTGATTGCTTTTATCATATTCTTGCTTGTTCTTCGATTGCTTGCAGGAATAGACCTTCGTGGTCGTTGATTGTGCCCGCGCGGGTCAATAACCTCTCGGAGTTGGTTTAGCGATTGCAAGGCGCAACGTCATGCACGCTTGTAGTCGGATCGCCAAAGTCATCTTCACCAAATCGATAGTTATCATCTCATCGAAGATCGGGACACCCCGCCTATCAACTGGTATCGTAGATAGATGATGAGGACATGACTACCTTGGATAAGACCAAAATATTGCATACATGCTTATTTGTCGTGTGATTTCTAGTGCAAACTATTCAATAATATATTTATGTTATCCGTAACAAAAATACTTCACATACTTTTGTGTTTTGTCTAATTGCAGTGTATGGGACATTTGTACAATCCACATATGAAGATAAGGGAAAAGGAGAAGTTTAGGTGCTGTTCAAAAAGTCTTCTCACGCCACTTTTGGGCCAAGAGAACATAGAGTCCAAGTCTCTCACGCTCGATTCAGATTCGACTGCAATGCATATACCTGACTCAAAACGCCAACAACTTTTTCATACGGACTCAATTGGGTGATTTTTTTGTTGGAAAGTAGATTTCATACTCTTTCCAGCACAATTGGAATCACCTTAAAATCCGTCCCGAGCGCCGAGTTATGGATGAAACAACTGACGCAGCAGCAGAATCCGAGTCAAACTACAAGTCCAAAGGTGTTACGCCACCTCCACTTTGGGCCCATGAGCCTTGTACACGACCTAGGGTTGGTTTTAGGCTGCCTTGGGACGCCCTCCCACCTCCTGGCCGCCACCCTTGCTCCTATATAAGTAGATCCATCTAGTAGCTTTTTCCTTGGGATTTGTTTAGTTAAAAGTTAGCCATTGCAACTTCGTACTTCGCTTGTGTCCAACGACTCACTCAAGACCGCTAACGGATCCCCGCTTTTATCAATACTTCATATACCGCAATATTCAGATTGCTTTTATCATATTCTTGCTTGTTCTTCGATTGCTTTGCAGGAATATACCTTCGTGGTCAGGTTGATTGTGCTCGGCGTGGTCAATAACCTCTCGGAGTTGGTTTAGCGATTGCTAAGGCGCAACGCCGCAGGCACGCTTGTAGTCGGATCGCCAAAGTCATCTTCACCAAATCGATATTTATCATCTCATCGAAGATCGACACCCTCATCTATCAAGTGGTATCAGTTTTCAGGTTGTGTCGGTGAGATTTTACGTTTTTCATAGTTTAGATCGTGATTCGCTATTCATACCTATAGTCCATGAAAAGCCACAAGAAAAGTTATATCTGTTCATCCTTTATCCAAGCCACCGCCTTTTGCAATTTTCTATTCGTTGTTGCATAGTTGAATTATCGGTTGCATCGTCAGTCGCTTGGTTGGGTCTTAGTGTCTAGTTCCTTTAGAGTTTCGAGTTCTGTTCACATTAGTCACGCCGCCGCTGCATCATTATCCCTTCCGCTGTCCAATCATCCCATCCATCAATTTCACCACGTACACGCTACCGTTAATTGCATAATCATAGTTGAGGTCATTCACATCTTCGCTCGATCCAATCAAGATCTTATCTAGTTTGTCTTGGAAAGAGGTAGAAAAAGAGAGACAAAAAAGAAAAAAAGGAAAGAAAAAAGAAAAGAGAGAGAAGAAAAGAGAAAAAGAGTGAGAAAAAAAAGAGAGAAAAAATCGGATCTATCTCGAATCAATCTGACCTGAATTTGGATTGAATCTGTTTTGTGACTGTTCAGTAAAACAAGTGTATCTTCCTCATATGAAGTCCGTTTGGCTCCGTGAGTACTCAAATTGAAGCTAGAGACGAGCCGCATCTAAATAGTTGCAGAAGCTAGTTCAATATTTGACACCTCAAAATTGGCTTCTAAACAGGTCTTTTGCCCTCCAAGATCGTGGACACAACTTGTTCCAATTTTTCGTGCCAGGTTTAGAATTTTTAACTCCTCATATCAACTCGAATTGAGTGATTCTTTTGCATTGGAAAGCTTGAGTTAGTAGCATTATTTGAAAGAATTTATCAGAAAATTGGCTCAAATTTTTCAAGAGGAAAGTTGGAGAGAGAGTTGTTGTATGTCCCGTTTGGCGCTTGTTTTTCATCATTATCTTCATCCGCCTGCCAGGATCTTCACTTATATCTTGCTGTCAAGAGCTACTTAGTATCCTTCATTGATGCTAGTTGTGTACGCTACGCGACCTCATTTGTGTTCTAGGCTCGCAAGGCTCTAGTCCGGGTTCAGCCTAGGACCAGCAGACAAGATCACAGCTGAGCGCTTATTCAACAATGCATCTCCAATTGATTATTGCTAATCTTTTGCTACCATATATAGCCAACCCAGCTCCACATATTTCTATACCGTATACGTGATGTTCCTCTCGCAATCGCTTTACACAATCTTCTGAGTTACTTGACACCGCTGGTTGCCCGTCACCACCGGGCCGCATGGTAAGAACTTGTAAGATATTGATATTTGCTTTACTGTGAGCACTTAACAACCACATCCTAGTAGTTCATAGGAACATTATTCTCGAATTTTGTTTCTTGTTTCTACTAATCATGACAGGTTTCGAGATAGAAGTTCTTGACGATTTAACACATCTTCACCATCACAGAGTTGGAACAATACACACACGCACATGGCCAAAGTTAGCTTTTACCGCCATTTGAGGGTAGATTTAATCCTGCTATTTATCTAGCTTGGGAGCTTGATAGAGGTGGGTGTCCCGATCATTCGATGAGATGATAACTATCGATTTGGTGGAGACGACTTTGACGATCCGACTATAAACGCGTGATGTTGCGCCTTAGCAATCGCTAAACCAACTCCGAGAGGTTATTGACCACGCCGAGCCCAATCAACTGACTAACGAAGGTCTATTCCTGCAAGCAATCAAGAACAAGCAAGAATATGATAAAAGCAATCTGAATATTGCGAGTATGTATGAAGTATTGATAAAGGTGGGGATCCGTAAGCGGTCTTGGTCCGTCGTTGGACACAAACGAAGCACACGGTTGCAATGGCTAACTTTTAACTAAACAAATCCCAAGCAAAAGCTACTAGATGGATCTACTTATATAGGAGCAAGGGTGGCGCTAAGGAGGTGGAGAACGTCCCAAGGTAGCCTAAAACTAACCCTAGGTCGTACAAGGCCAATGGGTCCAAGTGGAGGTGACGAACACCTTTGGACTTGTAGTTTGATCTCGGATTCTGGTGCAGCGTCAGATTGTTTTGTCCATAACTCAACGCTCTGACGGCTTTTAAGGTGATTCCAACTGTGCTGGAAAGAGCATGAAATCTACTTTCCAACAAAAAAGAATCACCCAATTCGGAGTCCGTATGGAAAAGTTGTTGACGTTTTGAGTCAGGTATGTCTGTGCAGTCCGAATCTGAATCCGTAACGTGAGAGACTTGGACTCTATCTTCTCTTGACCCAAAAGTGACGTGAGAAGACTTTTGAACAGCACCTAAACTTCTCCTTTTCCCTTATCTTCATATGTGGATTGTACAAATGTCCCATACACCTGCAATTAGACAAAACACAAAAGTATGTGAAGTATTTTTGTTCGATAACATAAATATATTATTGAATAGTTTGCACTAGAAATCACCCACAAATATGCATGTATGCAATATTTTTGGTCTTATCCAAGGTAGTCATGTCCTCATCATCCTCCCTTCTTGAAAACAAAGGCCCCTCGCGCTGTTTAATCTGGAAATGTGGCTAACAAAAGAGACAAGGTGTACATGTTGTATATGTATACGCCATCCATTTTACTTCCCTTGATTTTTGCATATATGACACATGAATAGATGAGTAACTTCATAGTTCATAAAATCTAAAGCCAACAAATTAGCACAAGAAATAGAAGGCATGAAAATATTGCAACTCAGTTTGCACATATAAGGAAGCTCTTATTTATTTCAAAAGTTTGATAATGTTCATCATTAAACCATCCCAACATTGGTGAATAAACCTTATTTGAATCAAATTTACATGCTACAACATGCTTAGATAAGCAAATATGCAATGAGTCATCTCTGACAGAATCATCACCAAGATTAGAGGTCATATCAAAATGATTAAACATTGATTCTTTTGCATCAACAGTTAATTCAATGGGTGCACTCAAAATTGTTGGTATTTCAGTTGTTTGATCACATGACGATTCATGACAGTTTCAGATTCTCTAAAATAGGTGATGTGCCTCAAATCACTGTAACTCAACACATGATGCATTCAAGCACTACGGATGCATCATTCTCATGTAAAGTTATATCATCAATACCTTTACTGTTACCTTGTCGCAAAGACGAGCTGATGTAGGTATGACGTAGACAATGCACCATGCTTTTGAGATGATGCCATTCACAATCCGAGAAGGGCTGTTCAACGGTGGAGGAACCAACCGCATGTGGTGAACATGAACTGAATAGTAGTTGTTGTAGTCACCCAATGCATCCTCCCAGATTCTGTCTCTCAAAGGTACAAGCACGAACATACATACCAAGAATGCAACGAGGAATATATCAAATCTTTCTCCAATATCATGGTTCAAACCACCAAAAAAATCTATTCATTGTATCATCCTTAGATTCTTCTATGTCACAATGATGCATATAAGATTTGAACCTTTGTAGTAAGCATGAACAGTGTTGTTGCTTTGTTTAAATTGTTCAAATTCTCATGCAATTCACGCATTTATAATAAGGAGGGAAAAATGTTGTCTCATTACATCTTTCAAATCTTTCCAAGTTGTGGGTTGGTTATCAATATTTTTCACAATGCACACTCCACCAAACTCAAGCAAAACCAAGAATGCTCTAGTGGCAGTTCAGACTCGCCAAGTTCGTAAAAGTCATGGTTACTAAAAACTTGTTCTACTTCAAACCCCAAACTAGATAAATAGCAGGATTAAATCTACCAACAAATGACGGTAAAGAGATAACCTGACCATGGTTGTGTGTGTCATCCTAACTCCTCGAGATGGTGAAGATGTGTCCATCGTCCAAGAACTTCATCTCAGAACTGTCATGATTAGTAGAAACAAGAAACAATTCCAGAATAATGTTCCTATGAACTACTAGGATGTGGTTGTAAAGTGCTACAAAGAAAGCAAATATCAATATCTTAAGTTCTTACCATGCGCAGGTGGTGACAGCAACCAGCGATGTCAAATAATCTCAAGATTGTGTAAAGCGACTGTCAGGGAACGACGATACACGGTGTAGAAATATGGAGCTGGGTTGGCTATATATGGTAGCAAAAGATTAGCAATAATCAATTCAGAGATGCAATGTTGAATAAACGCCAACTGACGGTATCTGGTTGGTCCTAGGCTAGACCGACTAGAGACGCCGATCCTAGAACACTAATGAGGTCACGGCATAGCACAACTAGCATCAATGAAGGATACTAAGTAGCTCTTGACAGCAAAATATAATGAAGATCACAACGGTAGTGAAGATAATGATGAAAACAACTACCAAGCAGGACATACAACAACTCTCTCCAACTTTCCTTGAAAAGTTTGAGCCAATTTTCTAATAAATTCTTTCAAAGAATGCTACTAACTCAAGCTTTCCAATGCAAAAAGAATCACTCAATTCGAAGTTGATATGAGGAGTCAAAGAATTCTAAAACTGGCCTGAAAAATTGGAACAAGCTGTTCACGAATTCAGAGGGCAAAAGACCTATTTAGAAGCCGATTTGAGGTGTTAAATATTGAACTGGCTTCTGCAACTATTTAGATGCGGCTCGTCGCTAGCTTTAATTTGAGTACTCACGGAGTCAAACGGACTTCAGATGAGGAAGATACACCTGTTTTACTGAACAGTATGCAAAACAGATTCCAATCCGAATTCAACGAGATTGATTCTAGATAGATCCGATTTTTTTCTTCTCTTTTTTCCTCACACTTTTTTTTTTCTTTTTTCTCTCTTTTCTTTTTTTTTCTTTTCTCTTTTTTTTCTCTCTTTTTTCCTCTTTCCAAGACAAACTAGATAAGATGCAGCATTGATCCAAGCAAGATGTGAATGACCTCAACTATGATTATGACAATGAATGCACAGAAAGCACGTGGTGGAAATTAATAGATTGGATGGTGGACAATCGGAAGGCGTATAATGATGCAGGGCGCGGACTAATGTGAACAGAACTCAAACTCAAAGGAACTAGACACTAAGACCAGCAACTCAACACGATTTATGCAAACCGATAATTCAATAATGCAACTAATGAAAAAAAATTGCAAAGGCTCAGAGTGGCTTGGACAAAGGGTGAATAGATCTAACTATTTTTTTGTGGCTTTTTCTTGGACAATAGGTAAGAAAATAAATCTAATCTAGGAAAACTCGAAATTCTCACCGAGCAACCTGAAAACTGATACCACTTGATAGAGGAGCGGTGTCCCGATCTTTCGATGAGATGATAACTATCGATTTGGTGGAGACGATTTGACGATCCGACTACAAACGTGGCGCGACGTTGCGCCTTTAGCAATCGCTAAACCAACTCCAGAGGTTATTGACCACGCCGAGCACAATCAACTCTGACCATTAAGGTCTATTCCTGCAAGCAATCAAGAACAAGCAAGAATATGATAAAAGCAATCTGAATATTGCGAGTATGTATGAAGTATTGATAAAGGTGGGGATCCGTATGTCTTCTTTCTGGTCGTTGGACACAAACAAGTACACAAAGTTGCAATGGCTAACTTTAACTAAACAAATCCAAGCAAAAAGCTACTAGATGGATCTACTTATATAGGAGCAAGGTGGCGGCCAAGGAGGTGGAGAACGCCCCAAGGTAGCCTAAACTAACCCCTAGGTCGTACAAGGCCATGGGCCCAAGTGGAGGTGACGTAACACCTTTGGACTTGTAGTTTGACTCGGATTCTGGTGCAGCGTCAGATTGTTTTGTCCATAACTCAACGCTCCGACGTAGCTTTTAAGGTGATTCTCCAACTGTGCTGGAAAGAGCATGAAATCTACTTTCCAACAAAAAAGAATCACCCAATTCGGAGTCCGTATGGAAAAGTTGTTGACGTTTTGAGTCAGGTATGTCGTGCAGTCCGAATCTGAATCTGTAACGTGAGAGACTTGGACTCTATCTTCTTGGCCCAAAAGTGACGTGAGAAGACTTTTGAACAGCACCTAAACTTCTCCTTTTCCTTATCTTCATATGTGGATTGTACAAATGTCCCATACACCTGCAATTAGACAAAACACAAGTATGTGAAGTATTTTGTTCTGATAACATAAATATATTATTGAATAATTTGCACTAGAAATCACCCGACAAATATGCATGTATGCAATATTTTTGGTCTTATCCAGGTAGTCATGTCCTCATCATCCTCTATCAACTATCAAGTGGTATCAGTTTTCTAGGTTGCTCGGTGAGATTTTCCAGTTTCCTAGATTAAATTTATTTTCTTACCTATTGTCCAAGAAAAAGCCATTTAAAAAATAGTTAGATCTATTCACCCATTGTCCAAGCTTACCTCGAGCTTTTGCACCTTTCTTTTCATTGGTTGCATTATTGAATTATCTCGCATCAGCCGTCGAGTTGCTGGTCTTAGTGTCTAGTTCCTTTAGAGTTTCGAGTTCTGTTCACATTAGTCACGCCACGCTGCATCATTATGCCTTCCGTTGTCCACCATCCCATCTATTAATTTCCACACACGCTACGCGCTGTTCATTGTCATAATCATAGTTGAGGTCATTCATCTTCACCTGATCCAATCTGCATCTTATCTAGTTTGTCTTGGAAAGAGGGAGAAAAAAAAGAGAGAAAAAGAGAAAAGGAAAGAAAAAAAGAGAAAAGAGAGAGAAGAAAAAGTGTGAGGAAAAAGAGAGAAGAAAAATCGGATCTATCTAGAATCAATCTCTGCACCTGAATTCGGATTAGAATCTGTTTGGCGACCGTTCAGTTAAACAGTGTATCTTCCTCATATGAAGTCCGCTTTTGGCTCCGTGAGTACTCAATTGAAGCTAGCGACGAGCCGTATCTAAATAGTTGCAGAAGTTAGTTCATTATTTGACACCTCAAAATCGGCTTCTAAATAGGTTTTTTTGCCCTTCAAGTTCATGAACACAGCTTGTTCCAATTTTTCAGACTCAGTTTTAGAATTCTTTGACTCCTCATATCAGTTCGAATTGAGTGATTATTTTGCATTGGAACGCTTGAGTTAGTAGCATTCTTTGAAAACATTTATCAGAAAATTGGCTCAAACTTTTCAAGAGTGAAAGTTGAGAGAGAGTTGTTGTATGTCCCGCTTGATAGTTGTTTTTCATCATTATTCACCGCATGCAGGATCTTCACTTATATCTTGCTGTCAAGAGCTACTTAGTATCCTTCATTGATGCTAGTAAAGCATACGCCTTGACCTCATTAGTGTTCTAGGCTCTCGCGCCTCTAGTCCGGGTCTAGCCTAGGACCAGCCTCAAGACCGTCGCTTGAGTGCTTATTCAACATTGCATCTTTGAATTGATTATTAGCTAAATTTTTGCTACCATATAGCCAACCCAGCTCCACATATTTCTACACCGTATACGTGACGCTCCTCGGGCAATCGCTTTACACAATCTTCAGAGTTACTTGACACCGCTGGTTGCCCGTCACCACCGCCGCATGGTAAGAACTTGTAACATATTGATATTTGCTTTATCGTGAGCACTTTACAACCACATCCTAGTAGTTCATAGGAACATTATTCTCAATTTTGTTTCTTGTTCCTACTAATCATGACAGGTTTCGGAGATAGAAGTTCTTGGACGCATTTAACACATCTTCACCATCACGAGAGTTGGGACAACACACACAAGCACATGGCCAATGTTAGCTTTACCGCTATTTGAGGGTAGATTTAATCCTGCTATTTATCTAGCTTGGGAGCTTGAAGTAGAACAAGTTTTTAGTCAACATGTTTTTTCTGAACTTGAGCGAGTACGAAGCTGCCACTAGAGCATTTACTGGTTTTGCTTCTGTTTTGGTGGAGTGTGTATTGTAAGAAAAACATTGATAACCAACCCACAACTTGAAAGATTTGAAAGATGTAATGAGAAAACAGTTTTTCCTCTTACTATCATCGGAATTGCTTCGCAAATTTGAACAATTTAAACAAGGCAATAACACTGTTCATACTTACTACCAAGAGTTCAAATCTTATATGCATCATTGTGACATAGAAGAATCTGAGGATGATACAATGAATAGATTTTTTGGTGGTTTGAACCATGATATTCAGGCAAGATTTTCAAGATATTCCTCGTTGCATTACCGGTATGTATGTTCGTGTTTGTACCTTTTAAGAGACAAATAATGTGAGGATGCATTGGGTGACTACAACAACTACTATTGCAGTTCATGCTCACCACCGCAGTTGGTTCATCCACCGTCAGAACCTACTAGAGCAGCAGCCCCACCGACATTGTGAGCGCGAATCATCTCAAGAGCATGGTGCATTGTCTACGTCTTCAGACTTCACATCGCCTACGCCTTTATGTATAAGGTAACAAAGAAGGTATTGATGATTTAATCATATGAGAATGATGCATTCCTAGTTAACTTGAATGCATCATGTGTTGAGTTACCCGGTGATTTGAGCACATCACCTATTTTAGAGAATCTAAAACTGCCATGAATGCGCTATGATCAAACAAATCAAATACCAACAATTTTGAGTGCACCCATTGAATTAACTGCTGATGCAAAAGAATCAATGTTTAATCATTTTGATATGACCTCTAATCTTGGTGATGATTCTGCGTCGAATGACTCATTGCATGTTTGCTTATCTAAGCATGTTATAGCATGTAAATTTGATTCAAATAAGGTTTATTCACCAATGTTGGATGGTTTAATGATGAACATTGTCAATCTTTTGAAATAAATAAGAGCTTCACTTATATGTGCAAACCGAGTTGCAATATTTTCATGCCTTCCATTTTAAAGCTAATTTGTTGGCTTTTAGATTTTATGAACTATGCATGTTACTCATCTATTCATGTGACATATATGCAAAAATCAAGGGAAATAAAAATGGATGACGATACATATACAACATGTACAACCTTGTCTCTTTTGTTAGCCACATTTCAGATTAGCAACGCCGAGGACGGCTTTGTTTTCAAGAAGGGAGGATGATGAGGACATGACTACCTTGGATGATGAGGACATCAATACCATTGTTACACCCACAGCCCCCGCCGCTATACATATCGGACCAATTACTAGAGCTCATGACGCCAACTAAATTACCAGTACTTTCAGCTTTTGGTAATGATTCTAATGTTCATGAGAATATGACGCTGTTTAAATTGGATACATTTGTTTTGCTTACAAATGTAGGGCCTAGCTTGGAGAAGGATGAACATTGAGCAAGAACCAGCATGGAGATGATGGCATGCTAAGGGGGACAAGAATGGAGTTACAAGTGATGATTTCTGTGACTTTGAAGCCACCATAATGAGTGCATGAAGCCTTGGACGAAATATACAAGATGCCACTCCATAAATTTCGTCCAGAGGCTATTCTAGGTGTCATTACCTTATTATTGGGCCAGCCCATGTAATTTCGAAATACATTAGTATAGGCTATTTTTAGAGTCCAGATGTGTGGGAAGCAAGAGATAGGGGTTAGTTTTAACCCTCCACCAAGGGCCACGAAATTCACCCTCTTCCTCCATATATACAGCCCTTAGGGCACCGCTTAGACTTGGGATTTGTTTAGTTGTGTTAGCCATTGTAACTTCGTACTTCTGCTTAGTCCAATCCACTGCACCAAGACCGCCATTTAATCCCCACCTTTATCAATACTTTATATATACTCGCAATATTCAGATTGCTTTATCATATTCTTGCTTGTTCTTGATTGCTTGCGGGAATAGACCTTCGTGGTCAGTTGATTGTGCTCGGCGTGGTCAATAACCTCCGAGTTGGTTTAGCGATTGCTAAGTATAGCGTCGTACGTTTGTAGTCGGATCGTCAAAGTCATCTTCACCATCGTAATTATCATCTCATCGAAGATCGGGACACCCGCCTCTATCACACGGAAATCTCACTCAAATTCGAACTCAAATCGAATGGTATACGGAGGTTGAGTCTTGGGGTTTAGCAAGTGGAAATGGTGGTGGAAGGGGTGGGGAGGGTGTATGTGTGTGGATGGTGGTGGTGGTGGATGGGGAAATTGCAGTCTGATTTGTGAAGCGGATGATCGGGCGAGGAGCGGATGATCGAAGTCGGATGATCCGGACTTAGTCGGATGATCCGACAGAGTCAACGGCTTGCGGGAACTGCTGGAAGAACTCGAAAAAGTTGACGATTTGAGAGTTTTGGGTGGATTCGAGGTGGGGAAACACAAGATCCACGAGTTACACAATCCGGGATCAAAAACAAAACATCATCAAAACTAACAAATCACAAAAAAATTTGGGGTATTTTTGGGGGATTTTGAGTTTTTAGGGCGAAACAGCAAAATCAAGCTAGAAATCACGGTAGGGGCTCCAAAGCGTGATCAACGTGGCTCATGATACCATATGATGTAGGGTGGAACCCTAATTCGTCGATCTTTCACGTTTGGAGGGATCCTATGGAGGAACCACGAAGAACAGGCTTGAGGAGGGATACAGGGAAAGCGAGAGAATCACTCAACCAACAAGGAATCGATCACACAAGTTCTAGATCATCGAAGCCTGAGTGAGACATGGTCCAAAATCAACAAAGGAAAGATACAAAGGTAGCGTTCTTCTCCGGAGGAGTCTTGAATCCGAGGATCTTCCGTATAGGGTCTTGAATCCGATGGATCTTCTCCTAACGGAGGTCTGATCTCCATGGAAATCTGAGTGGATGAGCGGCTCTCACACACAAATATGAGCTAATCAATGCTAAGTCTCAAAGTGAGGAGAGGGGTCCTATATATAGATCTGAGGAGAAGGGGTACATGGGCTCGGCCTGTGGTATTGGCGGATAATCCGGCGATGGTCCGGATGATCGGGCTGGTCAGGATGATCGGGTGGGGCCGGATGGTCCGGGTCTTTCTTTGGTGTGTGCGGGGCGGACGTCGGCTGGTGGTCGGATGTCGGGCGGGATCAGATGATCCGGCCGGTCGGATGATCCGGCTTCAGCGTGGAGGTTACATTGCCTTGATCGATTTAGCGGATCGTCCGGACCGGGTCCGGATCATCCAGGCTCTGTCCGATCGTCAGAGCCTCCGTGGATCGTCCGCCTCTCTGATCTGGTTGCTTTCTCCTCTCCGTCTTGGCGTATGTCTTCCTTCGATTCTCCTTGCTTCCTAGCCTCTTCATGGTGCGACTCCTTGGTGCTGAGTATGCATAGAGTTTCCGTTTGAGGTAGTAAACATGTCTCATGTGAATCGAAGGAGAGTTGTGAGAGGAGTGATGTCACCTCGGTTTCAAGAGCTCTTGCACGTGCTCGAGTCATCGGTCCTTGTGGTGTTGTAGTTGTTGATGTAGAGTCCATGGGGATGATGGAAGGATGCTCCGCATCAATGCCCCATTAAATCAATCCCATTTGCACTTATGGCATAGATGGCGAGATGATGATCATTGGCTTTTGTTTTTCATGTGATGATATTGCCATGCTTCCTTTACATGATTTGCAATTCATCTACTATGACATACCATGATCACATTGTTCGAATATGCATTGTTTTGGATGTTGTCAATATTCTCCATGTGATGTTGCTCTTGATGCTCATGAGGAGACCCCATTTCCTCATACACATTAGGAGATCTTGATGCATTTCATACTTTGCATGATTCCCATGATAGTATGCCATATGCATTCCATAAATAACAATGCTTTAGATATTGCTCATGATGCATTACATCCTTTGAGTCTCCATTATGCGATACATAATAACAAACCTCTCATTTTCTTGCTTTCCTCCTTTGCCCCAAAATTTCTTGTCCTCTATAGTGGAATTCGTTTCACATATATATTAGATGCGGAATGCCCAATGTTCTTGGCTTTCCGTGTATATTCGCATGCCATCCGTCGAAAATAAGGAGAATAAGGCATATAATGGAGTTTCTTCAATTTACAGCCAAATGGTAAGCCGGATCATAGAGCATCTGCGGAAAATCGTTTGTCCCTACCGAGGGCTAATGTCTATAAGCAACATAATCTCTTGAATTTCCTTCAAAGGAAGTTCAATGGGTTAAAGTTGTCAAAAAACAGCCGAATGATGTTCTTTGACTTCGGGGCCAAAAGTCTTAAGGATGAATTTGAAATTCCGTCCTCTGGCATGGTATTTTTTGGATTGGTCTGCGGAGTTGATATTATGGGTAACGAACTCGAATGACAAAATTATGAGCATTTTAGTGAACATCCCATTCTTGGCGTTCTTGAAATTCTTCATTTTCTGTCGCTTTTTTGCCTCCCCCAAAATTTCTTGTCCTCTATATGGAATTCGTTTCCACATATGTATTGACGATGCGGAATGCCCTTTTGTTCTTGGCTTTCCGTGTATGAGTTACATCATGTCATGTGAAAATAAGGAGAATAAGGGATATGCTTGGATTTTCTTAATTCGCCAAATAAGTTCCGAATCATGACATCTGCGAAAAGGCAATTTGTCCCTACCAAGGGGCTAATGTCTATAAGCAACATAATCTCAATTTCCTTCAAAAAGGCCAATGGGTTGAAACTTGTCCAAAAAAGCGAATGATGTTCTTTGACTTTGGAAAAATTCCTGCAAGGCTGAATTTGAGGTACTCCCCTCCAACGGATATTTTTGGATTCGCGCTCAATGCGTTTGGTACTTATGGGTCACCACGGACTCCTAATAACAAAATTATGCCGTCTTAGTGAGCATTCCATTCTATGGCGTCCTTGAAAGTCTTCATTTTCCGTTTTGCCTCCTTCCAAATATTTCTTGTCCTCTATAGTGGAATGATAGAGCAAAGGTTCTCTTGATGAGATGGTGGTTTTTGGGTGGAAAGGACTTTGGGATCCATTCCTGCAGGGCGTGCTTTGTCCTAAACCAACTCGGAAGGTTATTGACCCGGAACGATCAACGACCACGAGGTCTATTTCCCAACAAGCGAAGAACAACAAAACGATTGCAATCTGGATATTATTAAAGATAAAGCTTTATTGATCAAGGTGGGTTATGGGCCCAGGGTCGTTAAACCAAGCAAAATGCAAGGCATTGGGAATTTTGATCTAAACAAAACCAAATCCTTGCCCTAGGGCTGTATATATGGAGGAAGAGGGTGAATTTCGTGGCCCTTGGTGGAGGGTGAAACTAACCTATTCTTGTTCCCCACATTGGACTCTAAAATAGCCTATACTAATGTATTTCGAAATTTGGGTGGCCCCAATAATAATGGCCGCACCTAGAATAGCCTATGGGGAATATTATGAAGTGGCATCTTGTATATTTCGTCCAAGGCTTCATACACTCCTTATGGTGGCAAAGTCCCAAAATCATCACTTTAACTCCGTTCTTGATCCTTGCATGCCATCAACTCCATGTGTTCTTGCTCCAATGCTCATCCTTTCCAAGCTAGGCCCTTCATTTGTAAGCAAAACAAATGTATCCAATTTAAACATCATATTCTCTGAACATTAGAATCATTACCAAAAGCGAAAGTACAGTAATTTAGTTGGCGTCTTGGTCTAGTAATTGGTCCATTATTATGGGGGGCTGTGGGTGTAACAATGGTATTGATGTCCTCATCGGAGATATCGTTTCCACATATATATTGACCGATGCGGGAATGCCCTTTTGTTCTTGGCTTCCCGTGCATGCGTTCGCATGCCATCCTTAAAGGGAGAATAAGGCATATAGCTGGATTTTCTTCAATTTAGGGCCAAAAGTTGCCCGATCATAACATCTGGGAAAGGTACATTTTTCCCTACAGGGGCTAATGTCTATAAGCAATTCTCTTTCCTTCAAAAAGTGCCAAAACTTTGAAAAACAGACGAATGATGTTCTTGACTTTCGGAAAAAGTCCTGTTTAAGGCCATTTGAGGGTACTCGGGCCTCTGGCAAGGGTATTTTGATTGGACCCCAAAGATTTGAGCCTGGGTCCACGGACTCTAATACAAAAATGACCGTCTTAGTGAGCATCTGTCCATTCTATGGGGTCCTTGAAAGTACTTCATTTTCCCGGTTTTTTGCGGCCCCAAAATTTCCTTCCTCTATCTTTGGAATAACGTTTCCAATATATGGATCGATGCGGAATGCCTTTTGTTCTTCGCTTTCCGCGATTACAGCCATCCGGAAAAAAGAATAAGGCATATAGCCGTGGATTTTCTTCAATTCTGCCAAATGGTTGCGGATCATAGAGCATCTGCGAAAATCGTTTGTCCCTACCGGGGGCTAATGTCTATAAGCAACATAATCTCTTGAATTTCCTTCAAAGGAAGTGCCAATGGGTTGAAACTTGTTTGAAAAAAACACGAATGATGTTCTTTGACTTCGGGGCCAAAAGTCCCTTAAGGCTGAATGGGGTATAGGGCGGGCATGGAGTATTTTTGGATTGCGTGCTCGGCAGTTTATACTTATGGGTCCAATGGACTCGAATGACAAAATTATGGTTGTCGGTGAAATCTCCCATTCTTTATTTGAAAG